>WWET01000113.1:886971-919582 GCA_011038615.1 Limnodynastes dumerilii
GGCTGCAGGCTCTCCAGCAGAGATTATCGCCCCCAGCCTGTGGCAGTGTATGGTGCCGATATCGGGACTTTTCCCCAGGGGAAAATCGTCCCGTATATCGGCAGCCACATGCTGGGAGCGATAATCGCTCTAGTGTGTGGCCAGCTTTAGATTTTCCAAAGGAGTAAACAGGAACAAGGAATCTTTTATGACCAAGTTGTTCTGGCACAGGACTTCCTGTGCAGCAGGATTAAAAAGAGTGCCCATGACCAGGTAGCCCATATCCTGGTCATGTGATTCCTAGAGCTGGACTCTGATTGGCTAGAACAGGTCATGTGATAATTCCTAGATGGCAGCGCCATGTGATAGTCCTGGAAGCATGGCAATGGCCAGAAAGGGCGCAGACAGATGACCCCTGACACGGTAAGTGCCATGGTTTATGACAACATGCAGAGGTGGAACTAGTGAGTTGTGGGATCAGTGGTGTGGTGATGTTGTCATCAGCATGGGCCCTGGTGCCTTTGCACCTGTTGCACCAATGGCAGTTCCACCTCTGACAACATGTTAATACAAAGAACGTATTTGATGTAACTATATGTAATGGTGAAAGTTCTTTCCAGATAAGGAGTAGTGGTACGTACATTCCCCCATACTAAATACAAACAAGCAAATATTTATTTCTTAACCTTTGCTACTTTAGTAATAACTTTTCGTAACTAATGACATTACAAATGTGTCATTGACATTTTACTGTATTTGCTAAGGATATATATGTGTTTACTGTGACTTATTTTTCATAATAGTGGAACACAAACAGACTGAAATCTATTGTGTCTGGCACCAGAAAACAAGAACAGAACAGTTTTTTTCTAGTACGATTATTAATCATTTGTTTGAATGTTAATGAAAACAGCTTTTAAGCGTTATTCCTCTAGTGACCAGTGCATCTGGAGTTATAAAGAATGGTCTTATGGTATTTACGGTTAGCAGTTACCATATTTTTCTATGCATAAAATTGTGTTTATTCCTTTATATGATATTATTGGGAAATCAACAAAAAATGGATTGAGATGGATATTGAATAAGCTTTTTAAAGCTTTTATTGTTTTTAAAGGCTGTTAATTTAAAAATAAGCAAATCATGGATATACAGATTAGGTGGAAGAGCAATCACTTATTATACGCTCAGGCCAGACTATTAGGGGCAAATTCAATTGACCGCAAGAGGGCAATAAGCGCGAAGTGCGCATATTCCCACCTATCACAGTAGCCAAAATTAGCGGATTTTAATATGCACCTGGTGCAAAATAAAATCTGCTACAAAAATTTATGACCAAACTTCATGGACAATTGAATCTGCCACTTAAAGTGAATTCAATTTGTGTGAAAACTACTTTACTCTTACAAAAAAAAACCAACTATTTTAATATAGAAGGTAAAATAAAAAACTGAAGGGATAAATGCTGGGACAGGACAGGCCCAGCCAGTTAGCCCCATATAATAAACATATAATAAAAAGCAATGCTGATGACCTCCTACTGTCTGATTTTTCAAAGCATAACTGAAAATAAGTGAAGTGGAGTGAAGATAAACTTGATTTGATGAAGTGATAACTAATGACAGTATACAAAATTTATGCAACATTTTGACTCTTTCTATCATGTCCATTTGCACTTGTATCAGAGCTGCAAGTGGGGTAATAAACAGTGGTATGCCAAACCATCAGTTCTCCCACTGATTTAATTAAAAAAAAATCTATAAATCACTCACTTCTATAATTTTCTTTGTTTGCATAAAGGCTTCCACCACTTCTACATTTCCACTTCAACTTCTGATTTGGATCAGTATATTAATGGGCTGTGATGTGTGTATGTGGGTATGAACATATTGTAGGTGACCATAGGTAACAAAGAAGAAGGTTCAAGTACCAGAGTCATCTGACAATAAATGTATGAACACTTGTAATACCAGATTTGTGAACTGTTCTTATATCATTTCTTATTTCTTATCTGTATTATAGGCACCGCTGTAGAAACTGATAGAGAAGAGTTGCACTCATGGAGAGTCCACTGCAGAATTTTTAACACATTGGCATGGACCATTTTGAATAATTTACAATAATATATTAAAGATGTGGTTGTAGCATGTAAACTTACTGTGTTGCATTATGCTTGTGAAATGGTTAAATTCAATTTATATTACTCAGCTGAAGATGACAGCAAGAAGGTCAAGAGCTGAGAGATTGATGTATGTGTTATAAGCATGAAGACTATACCGAAATGTAAAGGGCTGATTAAAATGACCATTTATAAATTTGAGAGAAAGAGTGACAAAATGACAAAGGCTGCAAATGGACCAAGTAGAATTGGTCTTATAGGATATAACCTTTGGATAAGTTTAGCCTTCTGTATAAGCTGTACTCTTTATATACCCACCCCCTCCCCCTTGCAATGCACCTTCTCTGCCATCAGAAAAAGTTGGATCAAAAATTGAAAAACCGAACTGTAGGTTGCGTAAATCTTGATGCATATGGCACAATCGTTCTGTGCACAGACACCAACGCAAAAACCGTCAGGATCTGGTCCAATTTTTTTCACTGGTCACAGTCCTTGCCCACATAAATTTTGCCATTTTGTTAACCAATTAATTTCATCTACATAAAAAATAAGCAATATATTTTAGCAAAAAGTGTGCTTCAGTGGGTTAGGATACTACTAAAGTGGATAAAGTGGATATGTTGCCCATATCTAGCTATAATATGAATGGTTTCTACTTTTTTCTCTTTCAGAGAGGTATAAACATATTTGTTTTGTGGAGTGCAAAATGTGATTGATTTTACATCCCTACAAATTAGAGAGAACATTTAGGGTATTTTTCTGATAAGTGGATGGCCAAAAACCCTTGAAAATGATCTTTTTTATTAATTTTTTTTTATTATTTCTGCTTCCAAATGCAGACAATCAGACATGAGTGTTTACTATGAATGTGACATACAGAAAAGAGAAATTTGAGACAGTTCCACAAATGGAATAATAAATTTATATTAATTTAGTTCGTAAATGATGTTTGGATGAATTAGATTAAAATGAATAAATGGTGTTTCAATTTTCTAATGTATAGTAAGTAAGACTTTCTGAAAGGTGATTTTTGAATGCAGTCACTTTGCGACTGCTGCAAATTTAGAATGATTAAATCCAGCGATGCATCAAGACGTGTATCCTGCATCTGTTATAGGTAAGATTTTCCCCTAACACCAAACCTCTTACTAATCCTCACCCTTACCCTCTCCTTCTATTAGCCTAACCCTTACCCTCCATCTTCCAGAGCCTAACCCTAACCTTAACCCTTCCTCTTCTGAAGCCTAACTCTAACCTTCTATTTGCCACAACACTCTTCCTGCTGCCTCCGCATGCCGCTACAGTATGTTCATGTTTTCTATAGGACATGGGTGTCACACTACGCGGCAGACGCCACTGTACTTACCCTGTGAAGGGCCATCTGTCGACGGCTCTCACCTGTCGGCTCCGTTCTACGACTCGGCAGAGTTGCCACTCTCGATAGTGGCAGTCTTCTGTGCCCTTGTTCGCTGTGTGTACCTTCCTTACTGCTCCCCGCTCCATGATTCCTGCAGCTCACCGCTTGTTCTCCGTGGCGCCAAACTTTGCTGGTCTCCGTTGCATGGGCGGCGCTATCTTGCTTTTGCCACGTGACTTGTAACTACCAATCGGAATCCTGCCCAGGGATTCATGTGTTCCTAGTATCCAATCCAGGCCTTGGGCGGGCTATTTAAATCCCCTGCACTGATCCATCAGCCTTTCTGTCCACTCCAGCTTGCTACTGCTGAATCCACTCCAGCTTGCTACTGCTGAATCAACTCCAGCTTGCTACTGCTGAATCCAGTTCCAGTCTGCTGCCGCAGAGTCCAATTCCAGTTTACCTTTACCGGTCTCAGTCCAGCCTACTCCTGCTGATCCAGTACCCACTTGCCTGCATTACCAACCCCAGTCTACCCTATTTGACCCGGTCCTGAACTGCAACTCTTCGTATTGCGCTTATGCGCAAACACCACATCCGGCCTCCCAGCTTCCTCTTCAACAACCCTCTTCCTATTCACCCCTTGGAATCCGAGACTTGGTACTTTGGCGAAACAGGGTCTTTGGCTATAAGTACCTGTTTTCACTGTAAAAATTTGAAATAGAAATATGTTTTAAAAATTATATAGCTGCCATTTAGCTGATGGCTGTATGATTTCTGAAAAACATTTACAAATGGCAGAGAAGTTCCCAGAAAAAGAAAGTTTATAAATGTAACAGGGGCCAGTCTCAGTCTTGGATCTATGTATATGAAATGCAAATATTTGGACAAAATGTTCTGCCCTTAGTAATCTGCCATCATTTAATTTAGATGATTAAATATGTTGCAGCAAAAATAGAAAGTGACTCTACACGTTTCAAATCTGAAAACCACTGGAAATATATTATAGTTGCCTAATGCTGCCACCAAGAGGTGAATATTTAGAATGAAATTAACTCTTCAATATGATAAAGTTTAGTCAGGAAAAAACAAATTCAATAATAATAATAATAATAATCAACAAGAATAATTCACAAATAAGGAATTGTCTATTGGACATAAATGTTCAAACATAGCATATTAGGATTCATCTTTTATCCAAATTCTTATTTCATCCTAATTAATGCACTGAACAATGTTGTGTGCATTATTTCCCTGAAAGATATTTCCAGAAAATGTACAACCCAACAGACAAAAAAGTTATTGGAGATTAAAATGAAAATAGAGCTTATCTGGCAACTCCAAATCCATTTAACATCTTTAGTAGTGTAACACCTATTCATTAAGTTAACTGTTTTATTTTGGTGACCTTGGCCCGGATTCACAATCCCAGACGTATTGCACATACGTCCTTAATTTACTGATAAAAGCTACTACGCATCCGTAGTAACTATTTTACGTAATCTACGTATCGTTTTGTTACGTAGATTGTGTATATGCGGTCTAAAAGACATAGGACCGGATTCAGAGATCCGTGCCGTGCGATGCGGAATCACACAGACTAATTTGACTACGGGCTATTCAAGAATGCACTTCCGTGCATCCTATAGCCCACTCTGAATAGCATGTAAGGTGCTACTCGGAGTATATATATAGTCTCACGATGGAAATTGGGATTTCCCACACGACGTGAGAAATACCGATTTCCATCGTGAGACTTTGCAAATTTCACAGGCTGGCAGAGGGTATATATATATATACCCCAATGCCAGCCGACCTGTCATTAGCGCCGGGATGTCCTGCTTGCAGAACATAGTAAGCGACGTTCGTATAGGGTTTTTTTTTACAAGACCACCCCTCCGGATTAAAAGCTTACAAGACTGGACCCCCATCCGACCAGGTAAGAATTTTTAATTTTTTTTTTCAGGCCAGATTATGGGAATTTTTTTAGGAATTACATTTTTGGTGGGGGTATATATGGCTATATATTTTATGTGCGGCAATATGTGTCACTGTTTATTATTTATTTCGGGGCACTGTTGGCATTGTTTAGTATTTATTGCTGGGCACTGGTGGCATTGTTTATTCTTTATTTCGGGGCACTTGTGCAATGTATTTTAATCATTTTTGTGGGGGCACGTGAAGAGTTTTTTTTTTTTTTAGGGAGCGGGCACTGTATGTTTTTTTTTTAACTAAATGGCCATGTGTAGGGATTTGTAACAGGGCATGCCCATGCTTGTGCCTGTAGTTCTACTAGCGGCAGTATGCCCTGTCGGCCGGCCCTTTATTTATTTATTTATTACATATAGGCTGCGGTGGCGGGGCAGGCGGGGAAGGGGTTAATTTTTTACTAAACAGGGTTTTTTTTTTTCTTTTTCTTTCAGCTCCGGTGCGCTGCCCCTATGATTCCGCCCAGCTCCGGTGAGCTGCCCCTACGATTCCACCAGCCCTGAGCTGGTGGAATCGTAGGGCTTTTTCCACATCCAGCGGACTGGTGTGCACGGAGTATTTAAATGAGAAAAGCGGAGCTTTTAATCATAATGTGTTTTTACATTTTTTTTTTATTTAAGGCAGTGTCAGTTAAAGTCTGTATGGCAATACTTATCTCAAAAAGTTACATCTCAGCCTTATGTTTTTATTATTATTTATACCTCTACTTGAAGCAGTACCAAAAGTCCAATTATTTCCTTACATAGCAGTAAAAATGAATGTTTTGCTGAATTAATTGTTGGTTATTTAAAGTTGTGAACATTTTTAATAATAAAAGTAAACAAAGACAGTGCTGAAAAATTAACAAAATAAAATTATTAAATAATTATATTACTGTTTGTGATAGCTGAAAATCAACACCAGTGTAAACATCAGTAACATTTATTAAATAAAAACATATAAATAAATAAGCTGATAAATATTAAAAAATTGGATAATACACATGGTATTACTTAATAATTATGGTCATTTGGGCAGAGCGGCAAAAACAAATAACTTGTAAGTCCACAGTGGTGGGTGGCCAGCCCGGCACAATTCTTCATTTGGATTTGATATAGTGAATTACGGAAAATAATCCAGATCCAATACTTGCAATAACCTTTGTCTGGTTTGCTGCAATAGCGTGGCAACCTCGTCTCACACCAAACAGTATTTGCCAATAAATCAGCAGTCTTGTCGACTCGTTTGATGACCGGCAATGTACATTCATGGAAAGAATAGGTAAATCGCTCTGCTTCTCTAATAACACCAGGGTACAGGGTAAACAGCGACACCTTTCGTGTCTCTAAGACACTTTCTCAAGCTGATATAGGCTCCTCCTTTTAAGGAGGACCACTAATTAATCATTAATGCACCTGTACAACGGTGCCCGGACTCTGTATAACATCAAAATATTACAACTTATATTACATCGGTGTTGATAAAAAACATATATTAAATTATAACCAATTATCAGATTGGATACATTAAATATCCACAAAAACCAAAACGATGGAAGGTCTTACTATTATGTAAAATTAATCAACAGCTGAATGGGTGTAAAAACCTCCGATAACCCTACACGGGATTGAAAACCCCTGTTAACCCTATTTATGCCTAACGCAAGGAAGTATATTATATAGACAGTTTAACAATATTGCAAAAACAACTGTAAAAAATTAATATCCTATACATTAGTTATATATTATATTCCTACCAAGATCTAATAAAAAATTATAAAATTATAAAATTAAGAATATAGGAACAACGACATCATGGGAATAAATAGCAAAAAAGGAGGGAAGATAAGTAGCAAAAGAGTATATTTTCTATAGCTAGAATAACAATAGGTTCTATTTATAATTCTGCTATACTATAATAAGTAATATAAACAAAAATCCATATTATAATATAAAAAAATTCATAAAAACAATAATGATTGCTATTATAGTAAAATATAACAAAGAACCAATTTTAGAGAATATACTCTATATCCTTAAAGTCCACTCGCACCAGATCCTAAAAGAAGGACCGCAGCTTCTCTCGAAGCAACTTGTTCCCAAAGAATGTTGCAAACCAATCTACAAATCAGAACAGAGAGAGAGGGTGCCTCATGGTGCAGAAAATTCTTTTATTTTGTCAAAGTTTAAAAACAGAAGCAGCAAACCCGTTGATTCATACAAGCTTTGTGTAAAACACAGCAATAGCCACGCTGGAACACTGGTACGCTGAATGCCCAGAAGGTGTGGAGGATATCCTCTAGCTCCGCCCCAATGCGTTTTGTCGTGATGACTTCATCAGGGGGTGTGTACTGAGTGCTCCGGATTTAAATACCTTATTCCCCAGCTGAAGCCAAGTTACATTTGATAGGAACTACACAATATCATCACTACTTAAAAAATAACCCTTAAAAAACACTACATTTTAATGGATAAACAAATGATCAAAAATAAATAAATACATTAGTATTGCACTCAACCCGTGGATATGCTGTTTATAACCTGGTTTGTGACTGGGGCTGTAGTCACGAACAATAGATCCAAACATGACAGCACCTATTTTAAAAACATCAAACACTACAAAATTGTTTTTAGAAAATGTAAAAAAAAGAGATATTACCACAGATTTTTCTTATATAAAAAGGTGTCAGCTCGAAGCTTTCATTAAGTCCTTTAGGAGCTATAGTATTAAGAGTGACCATCCAGTAACATTCTCTCTGGGCTAGTCTCTTTAGACGTTCTCCTCCCCTTTTGTCCCTGGTAACTTGTTCAATTGCTTGAAATGTCATTGTGTCAGGTTTGGCTCCATGCATTTGTTTAAAATGTTTTGGAACACTATGGTCCAACACTTGTTTGAGTAGTGTTCTTGAGCTCTAACTTTAAAAGACCTTTTGGTCTTTCCTAACTATAGCAATCCACATCCGCATCTTAGAACATATATAACAAATGTTGAATTGCAATTGACAAAAATGTTTATTTTAAATTGGGTGCTCCCATCTGAGTTTGAAAATAAACCTCTATCTTTGGGGATATATTTGCAAATTTTGCAATTCCCACACAGGTAGCATCCCAAAGTATGGTCCCTATGACATCTTATAATAGGAAAAACTGGCAGGGCACTAGGGGACAGGTATGATTTTAAATTTTTTGCTCGTCGGAATTTGACGAGGGGCGAGGGGTTAAAAACCAGAGCTAGAAAAACTGACCAATTTTTTTTTTTATTGCATTAATCTGTGGTTCTATATTTATTATTCCCTGTGATGAATGGACAGTCAAACAGTGCTTTCTTTTGTTTTTTTTTTCAATTATATTCAAGAAGTGCATCTCTTTCTTACTGTATAAGAGATATAGGATAGTTACATTCTGTGAATCAGTTAATATATATTAGAGATTGCTTTTCAAACACCTCCAGAAAGGAACAATTTTGTCTCAAGCAGACGAACTTAGAAAATGGGATGACATTTGACATCAGATGACAGCTACTATATTCTAAATAGCTATTGGCGTCCACAGACTTAAAGAACGTCTGGGTCGTAATCTTTCCCATATCTCTCTCTCTTGGTGCTTTCAACAATAAGTCTAGAAATTCTGTCTGAGCTCCTCCAAATTTTTAGATAAAGCTAAGACCAAACGCATTGGTATTAAGACTATCAGCAAAGTTAACAAATTCTGATTCAGATCCACTCCAGACCAACAGGAAGTCATCTTTATACCTCCTGTAGTATTTCACAAGAGATTTTTGGGGGTGATTGTAGATGCAGTTCCGCCCCCAGCTTCCCATGTACAGGTTTGGGAAGCTGGGAGCGAAAACTGTCCCCATCGCTGTCCCATTGGTCTGCAGGTAGTAAGTGTCTAAGAAGAGAAAGTAGTCCTTCTTTAGAACAAACTATGCACAAGTTATAAGGAACATAATTAAATCCTCAGATAAATCAGGGTCTGATTCTAGTACCTCCTTTAATCCCTGTAAACCTCTCAAGTGTGGTATTGAGGTGTACAGAGCCTGGACCTGGATTGTGCAACATTTATAACTCTCCTCCCAGGCTATCTCTAACACTGACTGTAGGACTTGTGTTGAGTCCTTAACATACGATTGTATCTTCGTGACAATTGGTCTGCCTGGGGGATTGAGTCTGTCCTTATGCAACTTTGGTAAATAGTAGAAGGTGGCTACTCTGGGTGTTTTATTAAACAGGTAGTCAAATTCATTTTTAGTAATACATTTTTTCACTAGACCATCGTTCAAGAGTATTTCTAGTTCGTTTACAAACATGACAGTGTGATCCTGCATCAGTTTCACATAGGACTCAGCATCCCCTAATAACCTCAGAGCCTCACAGACATAGACTTGTCAGTCTAAAATGGCGACTCCCCCCCTTTTTCCGCCTGTTTTATAACTATTTGTATTAGACATTAATTTCTTAAGTAACTATCTCTCCCATGGATTTAAATTATCCCCTGATTTGGGCAATCTAAAATTCATTTTCTCTATATCTTTCTTCACTAAATCAGCAAATAATTCGATATATGGACCCTTTGATTCCAAGGGGTTAAATTTGGATTTAGGTTTAAGATGCGTACCTCTAATCTGTGGGGACTGATCTAACTCAGCTTATCTGAACTCTTTTCTTCTAATTTCAGGAAGTCTCTTTTTAAAGCTAGGTTTCTTGAAAATTTTAAAAGATCTATTGTAAGGTCAAACTTGTTAGGAGGGCAAACCGGGGCAAAGGAAAGTTCTTTTTGCAACAAACGTATATCTATCGGAGCCAAACTTACTTTAGACTTGGAGGGTCCTGTTGTTTGCTTCCCTGTTTTGGGGTTATTTTTTATGACAATTTGTCTGTCCTCTTCCTTTCTTCTAAAAAAAGTTGACGGTAAATTATAATTTATACAAATAGCTGAAGTACTCGGTTCAGGTGCTTGTTCTTCAGATTCCTTATACCTTTCCCTTTGTTCTAATGGTTTAAATCTGTTTGTTAGAGGGATATCTGCATATAAATTCATAACCTGCTTATCTCCTTTCTTTTGTAATTTACCTGGAACTATTTGCCACTGAATTTCTTTGTTGATCGTCACTTTCTTCTCCTTATTCTGATTCTCTACTATATTACCTTTTCGGTTTTTATTAGTATTTTTATTCTTTTTGTAAACATAGTTTTTAAATTTATTTTTATTTTCTTTATTCATCCAATTTCTCACCATATTTAATTGATAATAATTAGTATCACGCATAAACGTTCCTCTTTTGGTATTATTATGTTTTCTTCTATTTTAGACACTTTATTTTCTACCTCTATTTTACTTTGATTAAATTCCTCATCATTCACCATTTCCTCGAACTTCATACTAAATTCTTTAATCTCTGTTTCACTTTGTGTTAGTTCTTTACGTTTTTCTCTAATTAAAAATTTAATTAGTGCCATCGAGCAATTGTCTAATAATTTGTTCCATTCAGATATAAACCAAGAATCATTCTGCTTATATGCTGGGTTTTTCAGTCGTCTTAAACCCTGAGGAATTCTACTACTACTCAGGTAATTTTCTAATACATCCCAGTAAAGTTTAGCCTCTTTGATCAAGGCAAATTCAAGGAGCTGTAAATTGTCCTTCCAATCATCTCCTGGTAATTCAACTGTGTCTACGATATCTCCAGACTCAAACATTTTTTTAGACTCAGCTGTCCTTAATTCGGACAGATTAGACGACCTGAACAACATAATTAATATTTTCCAAACCAACCACAACTCAAACAGTCAGAGTAAATCCAAATTGTGCAAAACAATCAAAAATTGTAAAAAACCAACAACAACAACCCTGATCGGAACAAATGTAAAGTCAAAATGTACGTACAGAGAAGGTGTGCTCAATTGCAGAGATCAGTTTTTGAGTTCAGGTTTTTTTAACTCCACAAGTCCATTTACACCAGATCCTAAACTAAGGACTGCAGCTTCTCTAGAAGCAACTTGTTCACAAAGAATGTTGATAACCAATCTAGAAATCAGAACAGAGAGAGAGCACCTCATGGTGAAGAAAATTCTTTTATTTGATCAAAGTTTAAAAACAGAAGCAGTGTACCCTTAGTGATGAAACCAAACAAGTTTGATTCATACAAGCTTTGTGTAAAACACAGCAATAGCCACGCTGGAACACTGGCACGCCGAATGCCCGGGAGGTGTGGAGGAGTTCCTCTAGCTATGCCCCAACGCAGAAAATCCATTTCATTTTGCAGGGTGCAAGGGCACTGGAGGAGATAAATCACGTAATTTGTTCCACAATTGGCAAACGATTTAAGTGAAAAACATTGTTTAGTCACAGTAGAGGTAACATTTATTGTTCAATGCTGTATATAATTACATGTGAGGCAACGAGATTCTCCACATTTAAAACAGCCAGTTTGGTTTGGTTTAGATGGTATCCAATTCTTAATCTCATCTACAACATTATATTCGATCCTTCCAGATTTAATTTCACTAGGGGCAAAGATATTTTTTTAGAATCTTTCTTATAGATAACACGTGGTTTATCACTTAATATTTTCTTCAGAATAGGATCGCACAACAAAACCTGATAATGTCTATCAATTATTTTCTTAATAGCACGAGACTTTTTATTATACTTAGAAATAAACATAACAGTCTGTTTATTGCCCTCCTCAAAACCACTTTTATCCTTCTTTTTCTTAGGGGACAGTAGTTGGTTCCTATCTATTTTTTGGACTTTTTTTTAAACGTTTCCTGCAAAAAGTCTTCAGTATAGCCTCTGGAAATGAATCTATCAAGTAAACCCTGTGATTGGGAAAGAAAAACATCTTGAGAGGAACAGTTACGCTTAATGCGGCATAACTGACCCTTGGGTATATGCTGTACCCAAGGTCGGTGATGCCCACTGTGAAAATGTAAATTTTTTTGACATCCACTGATTTAATGAACGTCTTTGTCATAATCATGGAATCATGAATCTTGTATATATATATAGGTCCAGGAAATCGATGGTGGAGTCACTCCAGGTCAAAGTAAAATGTATATTATAATTATTGGAATAAAAAATTCAACAAAATCTAAAATACTAAAGTGATTTACATCCCAAATCAAAAAGAAGTGGGCGAAGATATAGTAGGGCTTCCATTCGAACCCTTTTAACTTATTCAGGAGGTGCATCGTATCTCTTAGATAAGATTTAAGACCAATGACATATTTTTGCAAGTGTGAGGCTATAAAGGCTGACAGGTTACATGTCAGGGAGTTAGTAGATCACAGGATATTTAACACATAAAAGGGTAAATTCTCCAAATTCAATGAGACTACATTCTAAAGCCCCCTCTAGGAGAGTTTGCATCTCCACCTGAGAATCCTTAGTGAGATCTTTTGGTAAAGGTTAGTAAAACTCCCTGTCACTTAACTGCCTCATAGCTTCTTTCACATAGGCCACCCTATCTAATACCACAACCCCCTTTGTCAGCTTGTCTAATGACAATGGAGGGGCCCTCTTTTAACTTCCTAAGTGCCCTCTGTTCACCTCTACTAAGGTTCTTAATTCGATTCCTGCTACATGAGCCCTTATTAGAACAAACCTTCTTAAAATCTCCCATAGTCAATTTGTAAAACAAATCGATAGCCCCTGCTTTCTGTGAGGTTGGAAAGAAATTAGAGGGATTCTTAAAGATTTTTCTTTTCCTATTTATTTCAGACCCAACGTGTACATCACCATTTCCCTCTTTCATTAACTCCACCAAAATGTCTAAACAAAATATATAATCTCCATCAAGGTAACAAAGTTGAATCCACCGATTTTGCCATTTCCATTGCTTTATTTTTATGTTGCGCAAAAAATCGTTTACAACAAAGGGTCCTAATAAACCTATTCAAATCAATAAATAGGTCAAACTCATTGGGGTTAGTATCAGCGGCATAGCTAAGACCTTTCTATAGGAAACTGATTTGTTCTGAGGATAATGTTTTTGTAGAGAGATTAAAAACTCCTTTTGAGTCTATTGTAGTCTTACTTGTTTGATCACTGACTTTTCTTCCTCCTCTCTTTCCTCTAGTTCCAGAGGTCTTTTTGGGGATCTCTGGGATAGAGGCTCGAATCGATTTATCCAACGTGGGTCTATAGGTGTCTCACTTTTCCCTAAAAAAGGCTAATATATCTCCTTTGGTCTATCACTATTGGGGTGGTTTGTTATATCCACCTTATAGGGGGTAACGAAACAGATTTGAGGGCTTCCTCGATAAAACCTCTAGGGATAGGGTCCCTGGAGATGGAATTTACACCAATAACTGGGGCCTACTTATTAACTTTATCAATCTTATTAGACTTAATCATATTAATTGAAATTGGAATCTCTTTTTGCTTGTTGTTTGGAGTATTATTGGCCAAAATGGACTTCTTCTTATTAATCAATGTAATAATTGACAAACTTTTAAATGCTGACAACAGATGGATTTGAAAAACCGTGAAGGGCATCAAGATACAAAATAATTTGCCATTTCATAAATATAACAATAAGAACCCAGTGGTTTCCATGTAAATTAGTGGAAATTAACTAGAAGTCCTTTTCAATTATACTTTCTCTACAAAATTGAAAATATCAGTTGCTCATGCACTCTTTTCTAGGGAATTCATAAGCTGAGTGCTAAAGACACATAACTGTACATCACTCCCTCTTACGTTTTCCAGCATTGTCTGTGTTAAAAAAAAAAATCCATCAATGATCAGTTAACCATTTTCTATCCAAAAGAAACTCCATGTCATGTATGGTGATGGCAACATTCTGTATTCTTATAGGCCTTAGTTCATGGTAGTTTTTCACGTTGTCCCACTGCCAATTTCTTTCTAGCTTTAGGTGTATTTTGTTTCAAAGACTCTAAGAAAAGTATTTCTTGTAATTCCTTTATGATGTCTTTATCACTGTAGACTGGCTTTGTTAAGCTCTTCATAAGTGATGTGTTCCCACTTGGGAGATCAGAAGCTTTAAAAGTAAGATCCTGCATCTCCAAAGAATCTGGTACAGCAAGTGTCATAAGATGGATTTGTTGACGTGGTTTCTTGCGCCCAAATTTAAACTTGCAGGAGCCAATATTACATTTTTTCAAACTATAATCCATTGTCTTTGGTTTTATTGACTTTCCAGTTGACATTCTTGCTGGTACAACGTCGTAGCAAGTGTGTTAACTGTTACACGTACACTTCTTATTAGGAAACAGTGAGACAAAAACTCTTAAAACTAATGTTGGAGAAATACACGGTTTTGTTTACCTGTCATTTCTGACAGCGTTTCCATTGTCATGGACTTCTGATGATCCTCAGTTTTACCTGTATCATTAATTTTTTATGTTTTTTGCTGTAAAAATGGGATGATATCCTCTGGAGATACATAGTCAGTTGGGAAACAGACATTTGATATGTCAAGTTCCATGCTAGCATGTTGTACCTTTAAATGATAATTTCCTGTTCCACAGCATCCTCTCAAGGCTTCCTTAAGATAAAAAGTCTGTAAAAAATAAGATACCATATGTTCCAGGTTTACTTCTTTCCAAAACGACATTCATGCTCTCCGACACATTTGTAGTTACACCGCTGCCAGTTTTGTAAATGCCCAAATCTGATGAGATCCATCTGCCACACTTCTTCAGAATGTCACTTTATAGTTTTGACTCAAAATAATGGAGGAATGGCATGCTCCATTTTCATCTAAAAGAATCTAAAGTGTTGTGAAATTCCTGCTCAGAATTGCTAACGCAGAGAATGTATATGATTAACATACACCTTACTGTCGATATACATCCCTCATGATTAGTCACCCAGACTTCTACATCTTTCAATATATGATTCCAACATACGACATGTTTTATTTTTGAAACATAGCTTTCAACAGCCTTCACAATAGGATGTTCTCAATCAGTAACAACTATAACCTCTGGCCTATTGAAATCTGGAATCATTTCCTTCATGGTACAGAAGAAAGACTGATGTACCCTCAGAAGTTTGTGGTCATGGATAACAGCAGAAAGTAATATACAGGGTTACTTATCAAAGAAGACACATCAAAGATCAGAGGTGAAATGTAAAAGTCTCCTAATTGAAAGGTTGTGTCATACGAAAGCACTGTATGCGAGGACATACCACAAACTTCTTGAAAGATGTTGACAACTTCATTTAAAGATAACACAAGTATGAATTCTGGAACTAGAGAATAAATTCTAACAAATTTTTTCATTCCAAAGTGTAGCTCATAGATACTGTATAAATCGTCATGGCTGATTTTTCCTTTTATATTTAAGTTTGTTAGAAATTTAGTAATAAAAAGTAGTGGAAAAGACCACAAGAAAAACCACATTGCACGGTGCACCAGTTTAAAAAAACATTCAATTCCTTTATTATTTACATTGAGAATATTATGGTCAGTGAAATGTTAAAACACACATAGTGCAAGAAGAAAAAAAAACACATAGGGGCAGATCCAGACCTAAGTGCTTGTTATGGTTTATCGCGTAGCGTATTAATGCTAGCGTATTTTCTATGCATGCCCCTAGGCACTCCCCTCGCTTGTACGTACTTTGGCCGTTTTACGTTTCCAAATACCCTCTATTACGGAGTCTAGTCATTAATTCTCTACCTCTGATTTTATAATTTTCCCTCTATTACGGAGTCTAGTCATTATTTCTCTACCTCTGATTTTATAATTTTCCAAGGAGGAACAGTTGCGCCTCAAGTGCAAAAATTCCCCCTTGGGGATACTTCGCAAGGTAGATGGTAGATGTGAACTCGTATGATGCAATATGGTATTGGTGGCAGTGGATTTATGATACAGATCCGTATACATAAATCCCTTAGTAAACATAGTCAAATCCCAAAATTTTAAGATTATGGGGTAATTTCACTGGTTAATTTGATGTTAATGTCATTGGAATTTAATACATCAATAAATGCTTCTAACTTAGGTCTACTACCCTCCCAGGCGATTAACACATTGTCTATATAACAAATTAAAAGCATCACATGGTGAAAAAATTCCTCATGAGAGTGCACATATTCTTTTTCCCACCACCCAAGGAAAATATTTGCTTACGTAGGAGAACAAACTGTGCCCATCGCGGTTCCTTGGGCTTGGGTATAATAGATACCGTCAAAAGTAAAAAAAAATTCTTGTTAACACAAAATCAAGTAGTTGCAACAAGAAACCATTAAACTCAGGATTCGGTTCCAAGGACATGGTCGACTTAACAGCGTGTAAGCCCAGTGTGTGTCTAATATATACTAGGTGTCTGAGAGTGTCAGGAACTTGTTCCAGTTTGCCGGAATGAGGATCTAACTCACCTAATCACCCATTCCGGCACCCACTGTAGGTGTCTGATAGTGTCAGGAACCTATTCCAGCTGCCGGAACGAGGATCTAACTCACCTAACCACCCATTCCGGCACCCACTGTAGGTGTCTGAATGTGTCAGAAATCTGTTTCAGCTGCCAGATCGAGGGTCTAATTCCCCATTACAGCATAGAATTGGTTTCCGATTCGCCAAGTACGCCCCCTTACTGAAGCTCTTAGACAACATGGAATCAAATATTGCTTGGGCTTTCTCCTACTTGACGCTGTAGCTACCCTCTTTAATCAACATGCAGTCCTCCACTTAAAGAAGTAGCGGCTGAACTTTCTTCCGAGAGTCGTCTTCACAAGGTCGTCTGAGAACTGATAATCCTATGGACACTTGGAGGACTACCCCTGTTCCACATTCAGGTTCTATAATTCATAGCTTTGTTCTAATTTGCAATACTTAACTGTCTTTTAACTTGTTGAATTAGTAGGATTGCACTTTCCATGTTTTCTCACTGTCATTTGCAATAAGAGGTCATCAGTTAGTTCGTTTTAACCCCTATTCTTTGTTTACTGGAAATTCGTTTGCACATGGCTACAATATGTTTAGCCTTGCTGCATCCAGTTGTATTGTTCATACAGCCTTTTAAGGTTTGGCCCCCCGCCTTTCCAGCTATTATTACCCTTAGGTGTTTTGGAATGATTTCTCCCTTAATAAGATGAAGGGAGCAGCAATCTTATTCTCTAGAGCAATTCCATTTATTGATCCTGTCTCTATCCTCCTAGGCGATGGACACGGGGTTCTGGTAAAATGTAAACTATATAACCAATTATACACCTTTGTTAATCTTTATTATCCTAACCAGGACCAACCTAAATACTTTGCGCACATTCTAGACGAAATTGACAAGCACTAACAAGGCACTCTGCTTGTTGGAGGTAACTTCAACTGGCCACTACAGCTGCACATAGACACCACCACCGGTTCCTCCAGATGCTCCCTGAGGGATGCAAGAAAGGTAAGGCAGATCCTACACGAACACCAGCTGGCTGACCCCTGGCGCATCCTACGCTTTTGTGACCGAGACTACTCTTTCTTTCTACCACCCTAGAAATTCTTACTCTAGAATTGATTACTTCCTAATTTCACATGCTTCTCTCCACCTCGTCTCCACTGCCTACATAGGCCAGATTACTTGGTCCGACCATGCGCCCATCACTATCTCCCTGACAATACCGACCCCACAACCAAAAGCCTGGTCCTGGCACCTTAATGAAATGCTTCTCCAAGATCCCTACTGTAGAACTCAAATTGAGACTGCCATTAACAACTACTGGGAGTTCACTTCTAAAGTTACCGTGTGGGAAGCCGATAAGTGCGTGATTAGAGGGGTCTGTATCAAAATGGGGACTTACCTTAAACAGCAAAAGGAGGCACAAAAGGGTCAACTGCTGCTTAACATCTGCGATTTTAGAGGCAACCCATAAAGCTGCTCTGTACAGGGCAATGCTAGAAGAACTGGCCTCTGCCCGTGCCTCTTTGGCGAAGCTGTGCAATGACCATTATAAATTGGCTATGCGCCGTTGCAGGTTTTGATACTTTCAATGGAGAAATAGATCCAGTAAAATGCTTGCTAGGGCGTTATGGAAACAACGGGCTCAGGGATTCATTCCCAAAATCAAAGATCATGGCGTGTTATACATCACGATACTCCCAATATGGTAAAAATATTTAGAGATTATTATTAGTCCCTTTATAACCTTCCGAATCCCTCCTCTTCAGATGAAGCTGCGGCCCGACAGAGAGAAATCTTTGAATATCTTAAAAACTGCTTCTACCCCTCCCTCTCCCCAGCAGACTCCTTAGCTCTTTAGTCCCCCTTTACTTTGGTGGAACTGGAGGATACCATTAAAACTACCCCCAATGGCAAAAGTCTTGGCCCTGATGGTTTCTCCATATCATATTACAAACAGCTTAAAGATAAACTTATGCCCCATCTCCTTAATGCCTTTTTTTTTTTTTGAGAAACAATTTTTATTTTATTTATTCGACAAAGAGTGGGTGTGGCAACACCCATAGCATTGGTACATTACAATATAACAAGATAATTAGATATACAAAACTCCATACGATTCGTATAAGCTGAAACTACATTACAAACATCTGCAATCTGGAGAAAGTACATACAGGCAATAGTAATGTACTACACAGGAATTCAAAAGAGTAAAAAAAAAAGGAAAATGAAAATAAGAAAAAAAGGGGGAAGGGGGGTGGGTATCCTCTGTCCCAAGACTGTACTTATTATGACTCACTTAACAGCTTCCCTTCGACCCAGGAGGGTGAGACTCACTTAACAGCTTCCCTTCGACCCAGGAGGGTGAGACTGACGTGTATGCATCTAAGTAGCTGCAACAACGCGCATAGTTTTTCATTGTCTTACTATAGTTAACAAAGTCTAACCTCCAAATTCCAGACAAAGTAACATTATATCACTTAATACCTACAAAGGAGCACCCTCTAATTGACGATACAGAAACCAGGTAGTATTTTCAAACACCTTGTATATATGTGTTTGGGTATCAACGTCTAGAGACGATATGTAATTACCCCATTTTTTATGAAACCTTTCTATCCCTTTGTCCACCTCCGGGAGAGCAGCTTTTCGATCAAAATACACAGTTTCCAGCAGGAAGAGTTTTACAGATCTTAGCAAGGGGGGTGCTGACTTAATCCAGCTGTCCAAAATTATCTTCTTGGCTACTGTTACAATAACTGAAAGAATAGGAAGTAGTGCTTTTTTCTCTTCCCCCGACTCCCAGCTGTCGAAATTTCCCAGTAACATTGCTAGGGGATCTGGTTGAATGTGTAGGCCACAAACCTGATTAATGAGTTGTGCTACCTTATTCCAGTACCTTACTATCTTGTGGAAGCCCCAGAAGCTGTGAAGAAGAAATCAGCATTTTCTTGTCTGCATTTCAGACAGCTACCCGTGGCCCCCGGCACCACATGTCTCCTCTGATTAGGGGCAGTTTATGCTCTGTGCACAGTGCGGAAATGAATTTCCTGCAACTGAGCAGAATGAAGGGTCTTCAGTGTCCGGGTATAATATTTAAATAGCTTTGCATGATCTAACTCAGGAATATCCCTTTGCCAGGTGGCTCATTTAGATTCCTACAATTTGTTGGCCCCGACTGTCAAAATATCCCTCTGAATATACCTAGAACGATATGTGTTTGATTTTAAAAAGTGTAGCAGATCCGCCAGCGTGTCTGCGGTGGCCGAGGGAACTCTAGGGACCTTGACTGATTGGGCAAAATGTCTAACCTGCAAGTATAGAAAGAAGTGAGAATTCAGTAGATTAAATTTCTCTTTCAGAGTTTGAAAAGAGTAGAGGGTGCCCCCAGGATCATAAACATCACTGGTGTTTTTAATACCTTTTTCCTTCCATTTCTTACATAGGCCATGTTCCAAACTAACAGGGAAGCCCGGGTTACCCCATATGGGTACACATGAAGAGGTACACGGGTCTCTGCCATATTTCCTGTTAATAGCGACCCATGAGGAGTATGTATCCCTGAAAAGAATGTTATTTAGAATATCACTGGGAATGTTCCTGCGAGGCTGTAATAGCAATGCTGCTGGTGCATATGGAGCAAATATTTCCTCCTCCAATCCCCTATTAGTGTAGCTTTCTTTGTTGAGGAACCAGTCAGAAATGTATCTAACGAACACAGCATTAGTGAATGATTGAACATCAGGCATACCCAAACCCCCCTGGTCTCTGGGAAGGAGCAATCTGGAGCGCGCCACCCTGGGTTTTCTCCCTTGCCACACAAATTTGGAAAAAGACTGTGAACATTTTTGGATGTCTGCCTGGTGCATTTTGACAGGGAGCATCTGGATTATGTACGATAATTTAGGAAAAATTATGCTTTTAAGAGCAGCTAGTCTGCCCAACAAGGACATAGGAAGGTAGCGCCAAGTATCAAGCTGTTGTGTGACTACTTTAAGGATTTTGTAAAGTGAGGATAAAGACGCAGGAACCTGTACCCCAAGGTATTTAATAGTTTGTTTGGAAAGCTTAAGCATGCCTGTCAATTGTGGCAGGCCATGTAAATGGGCGCCATTCTTAAGAGGGGGATTTCTGATTTTTGAAAATTTACTTTGTAGCCCGCAAACGAGCCAAACTGAGTGATTATTTTAATTATCGCAGGGATAGAGACAGATGGGTCAGACACAAAAAGGAGCATGTCGTCATCAAAAAGTGACAACTTGACCTCTCTGGACTTCACCCTAATTCCCCCGGAAAACTTTATTACACCTCAAGGCCACAGCAAGAGGCTCCAACGCAAGAGCAAACAGCAGGGGGGACAATGGGCACCCCTGTCGAGTGCCACGTTCAATTCGAAATGGAGCGGAGAGGTATCCATTACATGAGACCTGGGTATCTGGACACATATAAAGAGTTCTTAGTAAGTCGCAGAAAGGGTCAGGAAATCCAAACCTGTGAAAGGACTCGAAGACATGGTCCCAGGTAACCAGGTCAAAAGCCTTTTCCGCTTCAAGAGAGAGTAAAAGGCTTATATCTGTGGGGCTAGGGACCTCCTCCAAATGTTGGATAACCCCCAAAATCTTCCGCAAATTGGCGCTGGATTGCCTCCCCTGAAAAAAACCATTTTGGTCCTTATGGATTACCGACGGGGCTACTACCTTGAGTCTGTCTGCTAGAATTTTGGTGAGAATTTTATAATCAAGATTCAGCAGGGAGATTGGTCTATATGACCCTGGTAGTTCCGGATTCCGTCCTGGCTTGGGCAGTACTTTAATGGTGGCTGAATTAAAATATAACGGTAAAAGGCCCTTCACCCTAATGTCATTAAAAACTTGTGTTATGGTCTCACTTACTTCTTGATGCTAAATTTTATAAAATTCACTGCTGAATCCATCAGGGCCAGGAGATTTAAACGGTTTCAGATGTTTGATTACCCTAGTCACCTCTTCCGTAGTAAAAGGGGCCTGTAGGAAGGTAACCTGGGCTTCCGAAAGCCTGGGCAGTGTAATATTTTTCCAAAATTGTTGCTTCTCTGATACATTAATTTGATCCTGGGAATATAAATTTGCATAAAAGTCCCTCAAAACAGCTAAGATATCTTTCCCTTTGAATACCCTGTGACCTTGGTCATTCACCAGACAGTGTATATTAGTCGCTTTCCTGCTCCCCGCCACCAGGTTTGACAGCATCCTCCCCACCTTGTTCCCATGGTGATAGAATTTGTATTTGCCATAATATATATGTTGATTGCTCATCTGCGTTAGGATATTATCAAAATGTGTTTTTTGTTCCCACAAAGTTTTGATATGCGTTAGATAATTTGAGCTGAGCTTCTTCATACTTAGGCTGTTTTGGATTTACGTGTTTTGGCCGCAAATGACATAATGGCACCCCGTAGCACCAATTTTGCCGTTTGCCAATATAAGGGGGGGTTAGTTTTATGTTGGTCTTTAGAGTTAGCAAAAGAGGCCCAACTCGCCTTAAGCATTTCACGAAATTTTAGGGAATTGGAAAGACTCGATGGGAACCTCCACTGTCTGTAAGACCCTCTATCAATACCCGTTGAAATCATGACCCACACCATAGCATGGTCTGATAGGCAAATCCCCTCTATTTGTGTATCGACTACCCCAGGGAACAGCTTATTGGAGAGAAAAATATAGTCAAGACGCAAGAGCGTCCCATGAGCAGCAGACAGACATGTGAATTCACTTTCTGTAGGGTGGCGCGCCCTCCACACATCCGTCACAGAGAGCTGTTTAATAAAGGCATGTAATGCCAATGAAGGAAGCCGGGACCGCCTACGGTTCAACGTCTGCCTATCCAATATCTCAGATAGCACGGAATTAAAGTCCCCACATATAATTAGAGAAGAATCGCTAAATTTGATCAGCTTAGCTGCGAGGCGATGGAAAAAGGATTTGTCAAAGATATTAGGCGCATAAACATTGCACAGGCAGTATCGCAAGTTATCCACTAACACATTCACAATAACATACCTCCCTTCCCTGTCTGCCACAATAGATGCTATCTCAATCGGTAACTGCTTGTCTATCAATATAACAACCCCCCCGTGCTTTTGAAGTAAATGAAGCAGATGCTAAAACTTTATAACCCATTAAATTTAATTTAGTGACTTCAGTTTCTACTAAGTGAGTTTCTTGCAACATGGCAATTGCTAGCTGCTGCTTTTTTAAGTAGATAAAATGTTTCTGTCTCTTAATTGGGTAATGTATTCCCCCAACATTCCAAGACCCAACCTTGAACCCCGACATAGATCAACCTGGGTTGCTAATAATTTTGTGAGATAAGATAAGGTAATCAGATCGAGAATGAGATTTAACCAGCCTCGAGATTTAAACAGCCATGGGGAACAAAAACCACACAGAACAATATGATAAAAACAATAAAAAGAACAAACAAAGAACAAAAACCAAAACCGGCAGGGGGGTAGGAACCCCAACTGTGTGTAACCACGCAAAATGTCTTTCCGGTCGATACCCGCATTATAGCAATCTTCGGGAATAACCCGATTCACTTTCATGGGGATGCTCCCCGCTAGTCACAGCAAAGAACTAAAGTGAAGTGTTATAAAATCTGTTTCACAACATCAGGATAACACTAAATTAGAGCCCCGTCAGGGTGGACTAAAGTCAACATACATCTGTTTTTAGGTAATACAGCCCATTTATCTATGTTTGAAACGGTAAACCAGCCAGAAAATATGTGGCTGTTTAATAATACTATAAGAAATAAGGCAATGTTAAACCATCAGCTAGCCTGAACAACATCATACTACCAGAACTTGAGTGTGTCAGCTTGTAGCGATACCTCCCACTGTAAGGATATAACTGTGTGAGCAGTCCTGTCCACCTAACTGTGACCACTCCTCAAGATATCCAAGAGTCCAACAAACTCCAGGTGTCTGTCGCTGTTTCTCCCGCTTCCTCCATAAGGTACGCTTTAGCATCTGCTGCAGTGTTAAAGTCAGTAAAATCCTTTCCAGAGAACAGGCGCAACCGTGCTGGGAACAACAAAGCAAATTTTATTTGATCCTTAATAAGTTGAGAACAAATAGGAGTAAATTCTCTCCTGGCCCTTGCGACTTCTGCAGAATAGTCCTGAAATATACGGATCTTCCTGCTTTCCCATGTCAAGGAGTCCTGCTTCTTATAAGCTGCCCAGATAGCCTCCTTATGTAGAAAATGTAAACATTTGAAAATCACCACTCGGGGCCGGCTCTGCAAGTCATCCTTCAGGGGTCCCAGTCGGTGGGCTCTCTCAATCACCATGTCCCGACACTCATTTGACACATGCAATAGCTGTGGCAAAGTAACCTTGAGAAAATCATAGAGGGCCTTACCTTTTATGGTTTCCGCGAGCCCAAGAATGCGAAGGTTGTTCCTCCGAGACCTATTCTCAAGGTCATCCACTTTATTCCATAGAGAGTGGTGAGATTTTTGAATAGCTAGAGTTTGTTCTTTAAGTTGTAGTAAATCTTTAAAATTGTCACCTGCCAAGGTTTCCACACTAGACACCCGGTTATGGATTTGGCCCAGCTGCTCCTTAATTTCTTGCAGTGTCTGCTGAAAAGTGGCAGCTTGTTCCTGCATGAATGGTGCCATTGTTTCCTTGATAGCCTTTACCATCTCAGTGTAACAAAGTTGTGAAGTATTGTGGGGCAGAGGGTCAGGAGATGGGGAAGAGGAAGGTGAGGCCGAGGGGCTAATTGAATGGTGCTCTGACTTAGCAGGATCACTAGGCCCGGCGGCCATATTGGATGCCGCATGGGGCTTGTCTCCCCTCGTTTTGTGCACTTTAGCTGGCATAAAAGGCTGAAAATGGCGCTTCATCCGACTGAAACGGGCCCTGGTGAGTATATTTGGTAGTGTTGGTGCTGTAACGAGCAACTGATGCTGCGAACATATGCAGAAGTGCTGTGGCTGCGACGGAGTTGGTGTGACCCGCGGCTCTCTACATCGCCGCCGGAACCGGAAGTCCTCCTTAATGCCTTTAACTGTATTTCAGATCAGACAAAATTTTCCTCCCAATCCCTAGAAGCCCATATTTCGGTCATCCCCAAAGAAAACAAAGACCCAACCCAATGCTCCAGTTTTCAACCTATCTTCCTCCTTAATGTAGATCTAAAGCTATTTAACAAATTACTGGCCAATCGTCTTAAAGTTCACCTCCCTAATATAATACATTTAGATCAAGTCAGATTTGTCCCAGGACGGGAAACGAGATAGCACCACTAAAACTATTAATATCCTTTATCATCTATCCCAAACAAAACCCCTGCCGTACTACTCTCCACCGATGCAAAAAGGCATTTGATAGGGTGAACTGGTCCTTTCTGAAAGGTGTCTTATCACACCTGAAGCTAGGCCCTACATGTACTCATCGTATTTTAGCTCTATACACCACTCCCTCTGCTAAAGTCCGTATAAATGGAGCCCTTTCTGAGACCTTCCATATCTACAACGGAACACGACAGGGCTGCCTGTTGTCATCGTTGATATTTGTATTATGCATGGAGGCCCTCGCTCGGACGATCCAAGCAAACGGAGACATCCAGGGTGTTTCTGTTAAGAATAAGGAATGTAAACTGGCTCTTTGTGCGGATGACCTCCTAGCATATATCTCTCGCCCACTGACTTCTGTTCCATCCCTTATGCAAGAATTTCAATGGTTCGGACGTCTTTCAGATTTTAAAGTCAATTGGAGCAAATCCAATGCTCTTCAAATAAATCTTCCCCTAACAATGAAACAAACTCTGGCACCATCCTCCCCCATACAATGGAGCGAACATCACATACGCTATCTATAGGTTAATATCACAGCGGACCTTGATTTATTATTTACAAAGAACTTCCCCCTATGCTTCTCAAAATTAAATCTGACTTAACTTTCTGGTCTGCTAAAGAATTCTTGTGGCTAATCCGGATTAATATTTTAAAAATGAATGTCTTACCCAAGTTATTATATTTACTACAAACCCTCCCCATCCATATCCCAGCCCGTTTTTTCCTAGGTCTGTGCCGCAGCTTCATTTGGAGAAATAAGAGACCTGATTGTAGTTTAGATACCATGTATGCCTTTAAAGATAGTTTAGGGCTGCAAACTTGCGCACCTACTATGACTCTGTTCATTTAAGCCGCGTTATTGATTGGACTAGACAAAACATTGCTAAGCAGTGGGTCGAGGTGGAGAATCTCAACTCCCATATTCCCTTACATCTTGCTCCTTGGCTCCCTAACACCCCTCCTCCACCCCACCCAACGATTGGCCCTACATTAATAGTCTGGAAGAAAATAGTTTCAGTGGACGAATTATCCCTCTCCTATTTCTCCCTTTACCTATAACCCTCACTTTCCTCCTGGCAACTCTTTTCCTTACCTTAAGCATTGGTCTGAAGCAAGACTTTATAGGGTGGGCCAGCTGGTGGGATCGGGAGTTTCCTGCCTTTTCAGAGTTTTGTGGACCGATATGGCTTCTTTAACAGGGAGCACCCGACCTACCTTCAACTTCGTCACTATATTCAAACTGCTTCTCATGCTGCGGAGTTCTCCCGAGCGGAATCTCAATTTGAGTCTCTCTGCACCCAGCCTGCTCCCCCGACACATATAGTTTCCACTTTATATAGGCTCATAGCTTCCCACTCTTTCTCCACAGACCACACCTTCATCCAAGCATGGAATAGAGAACTTGCTGCCCCCCTCAAAACATCCGATTGAAAAACAATTTCTAAGAAAATACATTGCTCTTCTTATAGCCTCTCGGTTGTTGAGACCCGTTATAAGTTACTCTCTCGCTGGTATATGGTCCCAGCTCGACTACACAAAAATTTCCCTAATACCTCTAATATGTGCTGGAGATGTGGGTTATCAGGTGGAACTTTTCTACAAATATGGTGGGATTGTACTCTCTTGCCCTTCTGGCAACGTGTCATGGATACAGATAGACACTTGGTGGGAGAGGAGATATCTAGAGACTCAGAGTTTTGGCTTCTTGCATTAGACTCCATCTAAGAGTTTAAACTGACCCCTGAATTCCAAGTACTCCTGAATGCTTAGTTACATTCCTATACCATACTCCTCATAGGTATAACCCCCCCGACACTTGCCTTATCTGTCTAAAATAGACACGCTTAAGGACAGGAATCCGTATTGAAACCTTGTCCTTTTTTTTTTTTTTTTTTTTTTTTCACCCTTGTCCTTTTTTTTTTTTTTTTAAGTTCTTATAGTGACTGATATATCTATACTATTAAAGGCTATTAGAGCTGATTCGCGCCCTATAAAAATATTATAAGAAAACCTGGTTCCCCCCCCCCAAATCTCCTTTGTATATCTTCTGGATATCCAGTTTTCTATTCTTCAGGGGATCTGACATCATATACCCCTCCATCTTGATTATACACTCCATTCCCAGTGGTATATAGTTCATTCACCTTTGTACATGAGTGTTTTCTGTTTTGACCTGTGTTATGATGTCATGACGATGTTTGTTTACAAATGCTTTATTGAAAATAAAAGAATTTAATAAAAAGGGCAACCAAAAGCAACTAAAAGCATGAACTGGCAAGTACAGACTGGGAGCCCTGTCCTAATAAGTCTGTATGGAGAGGGTATATCTTGTGTCTGATAAAAGAGAAGTGAAAAAAGAAATCCTTACTAGTACTAACTAGATGTTCACACCTTAAGATCTGTGTGATCTGCAAAATTAGGATTTTGTTTTTTGATAAAATAACGTGAGAAAACATGCCTGTCCATAGGGGACACATGTAGCTTATTGGACTCACAAAAGGAACTTCTGCACCCGAGGTGCTGGTGAAAAATTTGATTTTAACAGCGGAAATCTAAAGTAAATATAGATTCTGTGCTAGATTTCACATGTACATTAATGCAGAATAATATCCAGCACAATATTCAGTAAAAATGGAATAAAAGCAATGTTTTCAGTCACTTTAGAATGAAGTGAATTACACAAGTAGTATTTTAATAATGACAAATAATAATCCACGAGGAAACGTATTGCAAGCGGAGTTCTGGATCTACCCCAATGTGTTTTACATTTTTTTTTTATTTAAGGCAGTCTCAGCCTTATGTTTTTATTATTATTTATTCCTCTACTTGAGGCAGTACCAAAATTGCTATTATTTCCTTACATAGCGGTGAAAATGAATGAATTGTTGCTTATTTAAAGTTGTGAACATTTTTAATAATATCAAATAGATCCTTGGTACATATTAATACACATAATGGGCCGGATCCAGACCCCCGCACACTCTCCGTATGTTCGGGGGTCTGTACGTCCGAGAGAGAGAGAGAGAGAGAGAGAGTGGAGTTATGGAAGTAGGCCTGTCATAACGGTTGAGGTTGTTATGTTACATGCCTGCGAGTTCCAGTCCAGCCTCGCCAGTTACACTTTATTTATTGAAATCACTGTATGCGAGGACATACCACAAACTTCTTGAAATATGTTGACAACTTAATTTAAAGATAACAAAGGTGTGAACACACAAAGTGTAAAAAAAAGAAAAAAAAACATAGGGCCAGGTTAGCATCACAGCCATGAATTTTGCGGTGCAAAGCTAATTTTGCAAACTTTTATTTTATTTTTATCCGCATCTCATAGAGGTACGCATAAAAATCGGGTACTGTAATAGACGGAAAAATGTGCACCACAAACATTTTCCCGTCTATTGCCGCGCGTATTCCTAATTGAATCTTTTCCATAGTGATTAAAAAGTCAGGTAGGTGGGTACCGATATCTCCTATCACATATCAATAATAAGTATATCGTGGAGAATATGAGTGCAAAATAACATACTATACCCTTAATGCTCGGAGCACACACAGAGACAAGCCAGCTGGATACTATGTATCAATATATCTGCAGAAAATGTCCCTCAACATCTAAAAAATTTAAAAACAAGATAACAAAACCTCCTAACTGAGGTGCTTCACTCTGCAGAGCACCTAGAGTCCCTGTGAAATTGCCACATGTCAGGAGTCTTTATGCCGGTGTCTGCTGATCCGGTACACACTCCAACTACCTGGGGAACCAACACGTTTCGCTGTCTTCGTCAGGGCATGTATAATCATGGTAGGTGTGGGATATTTAAATACCAGCTGGACCAATCACTGGCAGTACAAGTAAAGTTCTACAAAATAAAAGAAATATTGTTAATAAAAACTCCACAGCATATTGCATTATTGCTCTCATGGAAAAGTTCTGCCAGTAGAGAGGGTTTTTGTTCAATATTAGCATGCTGTTTGCTGGGAGAAAGGAAAGAGGAAAAGACAGTCTCTCTATGCCACAGTCGTGGTTTAAGTGTCTCAGCAGCTCATTCTTTCACAAAATATCAGTAAAGGGAAAGAACTAATACCAACTACAAGGCATAAGAAGAGACTTATAACCATACAGAGGCAGTAATCCATTGATCTAATTCAATATACATAAGAGAATGGTGTATAGTAACCGGGATTCAATTTCATTCATGGTCTGTTAACGTGACATGCCACAATATATGCCTGGTTTCTTAAGATGACACACCCCAATATATTAAACACTTCATATATCCATGTATATGCAATCACATCACCACAAAAATGGAATCTTCAGATTACAAATAACGTAATACAACTCCATCATATGGAATACTGCATATTGCATCACACTTTTTGTGAACTAAAATCCCATCATAATTGTAATCATAATATGTTGAGATATAGAATTCTCACATCATAGGGATATATGTAACACAACTAAAGGTATATATTGTAAAAATTGACATATAATCATTCTTTTCATTTAATCCATGTGGAATTAAAGATCCCAATAAGAATATGAATTTACTTTGATAATGCAGTCACTATATCACCTCCTCTAATATTTTTAGTCATCCTCCATAATGCGGAACCATTGTGAATCTTTAAATAGTCTACGTTAGTGAGAGGTTTGAATTTGTCTTGATCTGTCTTAGTGTTGCGTATGCTTGCCAAATGTTCATAAATACGTTTGCACAAAGGGTGTTTGGTCATCCCTATGCATAATAGGGAGCACAGACAAATAATGCAGTATATAACTGCTGACATCAAGCAATTAATAAAGTTGTTAATGACATGCTTGTTGTTAAATTTATCCATAAAATCCTTGAGCGGCACCATATACTTACAGCACTTACAGTGTCCGCAAGGGTATGATCCTTAATTTGAGTTAGTTTGTTAATTAGTTGGATTCAAATGACTATGGACGATCAAATCCCTCAAATTATGTGTCCTTCTCCAACTAATTTGAACCTTGTCTCCCAAAATACTTTTCATGGTGCGATCAGTTTTTAATATTGATAAATGTTTGTTGACAATCTTTGCAATTTCCTGCCATTCTCTGCAAAATGGTGAATCTTTCCACTTTTAATACCATTGCATATGCCTTTTTAACTATGCCTATACCCTCTATTACCGAGTCTAGTCATTAATTATTTACCTCTGATTTTATAATTTTCCACAGTTGTGCCTCTAACGCAAAAATTTCCCCTCGCAAGGTAGGTAGTAGGTAGTAGATGTGAACTCTTATGATGCAGTGGCAGTGGATTTATGATACAGATCCGTATCATTAAATCCATTAGTAGACAAAGTCAATGTCAAATCCAAAAAAATTACAGATTTTTGGCTAATTTCACTGGTTAATTTGAAGTTAATGTCATTGGAATTTAATATATCAATAAATGCTTCTAACTCAGATCTACTACCCTCCCAGACGATTAACACATCGTCTATATAACAAATCCAAAGCATCACATGGTGAAAAAATTCCTCATTAGAGTGCACATATTCTTTTTCCCACCACCCAAGGAAAGTATTCATGTCTGTAGGAGCACAAACTGTACCCATCGCGGTTCCTTAGGTTTGGGTATGATAGATACCGTCAAAATTAAAATAATTTCTTGCTAACACAAAATTAAGTAGTTCCATTAAGCTATTAAACTCAGGATTCGGTTCCAAGGACAGCGTGTAAGCGTGTAATCCCAGTGTGTTGGTAACATTGTTTATTAATCAGCTGCCTTAAAGCCTCTGATATATACATATTTTGCAGCCAGATCACAACATTACCCCCCTTGTCACTCGGTTTAATAATTTCATCCCAGTTTCTAATTTCCCTTAGGGACTTTTGTTCAGATATAGTTAGGTTGCCCCAATATTTGTCATTCTTATGTAATTCGTACAAAGTGTCTAGATCACCTGTCACTAGCTGTGAAAATACCTTGATCTCAGGTGAGGAATTAATATCTGGAATGAACCTTGATTTCTTTTTCAATTTTGTCTGTGTTGAACTAGAGGCATTTTCAAAAACAGTTCCTCCAACTGAACTAAAGAAGAAGAAGTTGGAAAATGGACTTCTTCAGCAATCAAATTTCTGGTATATATATAGTAGAAATGGGTGTGCCAAAGCTTTTATTACTTAGCGGTTCTACTTTCATTGGTACGCTGAACTGCTCTACTGTTTTTATGCAAATACACACGCAACTACACATGTATGCACAAAAGTTGATAGAGGGCGCATCAAGACATCATTTACTGAAAACTACCCTCCGTGGGCCAGAATCAATTAGCCGTGATGACAGCTTGCAGTGCGCTTTTTCCCGTCATTTAAGGAATGACGGGATAAAAATTAGCGGAAATTAGCTTCACACCACAAATAATGCGGGTGCGAAGCTAATTGAATGTGGCCCTCAGTGTTTGTTTATTTAATCTTTTGGGCTCTATTTACATAGAGTTATGTTTCTCTGTGAGCAAAGCTGCATAAGGCTGGCTTATCTAATCTCACAGCGATCCTGGCAGCTTCGTTCACAGTATTTACTAATACTCACCCCTCCGACGAGGTCCCGCGATGAACTGCAAAGACATTGCACTTCACTTCTCTTCTCATTCATGCAAAGGTTGAATGAAGTACTGCACATTCGCAGTGACTCTCATTCAAAACTTTGATAATTTTAATTTAATTTTGATAAAGATGAGTTTTAGCCATTCAATTTTTTAGGTGTTTTATTTTTTGTTTTTTTCTTGTACTTAAACAAAAAACTGTTTTTTTTATGTATTTATATAATTAATCTGACATGATTGTGTATCACAGCAGTCTCCCCATACATACCTCACCTTTTCTCCCCCTAGTAAGAGCTAATATGGGGAAGGAAAAGATAAAGGTATATGGGGACATAGCTTGCCCATAACGCCAGCCTGAGCTTCGGCATTTAGAAAATATATTGAACCACCGTCCCGCTACGAAATGAATGTTCTGGCAAACACAGATGATATTTACATGGATCGCAATGGAAACAGCAGTTTGTAAACTTCATTTTTATGCGATTGTGCCAGTTTCCACTCCTAAAATAAAGTAAAATATAAAGCCCTTTCTCAGCTAGACAAGGTAACTATAGTGCACCCCAAGCAAATTCTCAAGAAATGGAGGAGTGACAATACAGGACTTAACAACCTGTTTCAGCAACTGGGATATGTGTAAAAATACATTCTAAACCCATTCCAGCTGCCGGAACCGTGGTCTGAAACTATTAGGCACCTCTTCCAGAACCTGGAATATGTATACAGAGGCGTCATAAACCCATTCCAGCTGCCGGAATGGGGGTCTGAGATACTTAACCACCCACTCCAGCACCTTGAATATGTGTTCAGATGCGTCATAAAGCTGTGTTTTATATATATATATATATATATATATATATACACAAAAGACACACAAGCACTCTTGCAATTAACCAGCAACACACTAT
>WWET01000113.1:966749-982596 GCA_011038615.1 Limnodynastes dumerilii
TCCTACTCATATATATATCCCTCTCCACACATTATCACTCCTGCCCTTCTTTTATATCCCTCTCCACATTACATATCACACATTTCCCCCCTTCTGGCATCTCCCTCTCCACACAATGCACACTCCAGTTCCACCTTTTACCTTACCTGATCCAGCCTCCAGCACTTCCTTCCTTCCTTTAGCTCTATGGATCCTCTTCCTGCAGTGCCAGTCAGAAGCTCCGCCCCCTCGTCTCGTATTCCTGGACGCTGTAATGTGTTTAGTGTGACAGGCTGCAGGCTTAAACTGATCTTTACTGACACAGTGAGTAAAAATCAGCTTAGGTCTGGCACTATTATACTAAATAACATTACAGCATTGCAGCAAGAGGACCGTTGCGGCTGCCTGCCGCGTACCACCTAACAGAGGTATGCGTACCACCAGTGGTACGCGTACCATGGGTTGAGAACCCCTGGTCTAACTGATAGAGAAGCAAAGACCAGGCAGTTATTTAAGCAGTAGCTCAGCCAATGAAAATCTAAGCAACATATAAGCCTCCCAGCTAATTGATTAGTACAGTGTTCCCCAACCTCAGTCCTCAGGGACCACTAACAGTCCATATTTTCTAGGTTTCCGTAAAGAATCACAAGTGATATAATGAGCAGCACCTGTGGAGCTTTTAAAATGTGACAGTTAGTAATGAACACACCTGTGCTCCAGCAGTGAGACCTGGAAAACATGCACTGTTAGTGGTCCCTGAGGACTGAGGTTGGGGAACACTGGATTGGTATACACATGTTTGATCAGAGAAGCATGCAGAATATATAAGGTAGGGCTCAGGGCACAAATCCACCATCCACAGGGTGTGTGCCCTGTTCTCCTGCGTGCAGTGTTTTGGATCACAAATTCTGTTAGCCTCTGTTGCAGAGGCTACAAATGGAATTTGTTTTTAATTCTGGATCAGGCCCATAGCTTATTTTCATAACCAATTAAACGTGATGTCCTTTTAAAAAAATATAATGCAGTCAAGGCAGTAAAAAAAACTACTGGATCTTACGTGAAATAAGTATTATGTATAAACTTACTGCATTTCCCCACTTAAGTATCAGGGTTGCCGACTCTCCTGGAATATCCGAGAGACTCACAAAATTTGGGTCGTTCTCCCGGTATCCCGGGAGTGCCGGCAAATCTCCCGCATGCCCCAACACCCAAATTATCACCCATGTAATCCCTAGAGTTACTAGGGATGGGCGGGACTTGATGATGTCATCAAGCCCCGTCCACCCCTTTAGCACCAGAGATCACATGGGTAATTGACATGATTTGCATAAATCACGTCATTAAGAACCACCCCCTAGCAGTAATCTATGGCTTCCCTCTGGGTTCTCCCGAATGGAAGCTTTCAAAAGTCGGCAACCCTGTTTAGTATCCTATTCTTTATATGCCCCACAATCATGTCCCAGTATATGTTCTGCTCCATTCTCATACCTATGTCTTTCTATGCCCCGGTGTAGAGCACAAGGTAGTCATTTGGCTCGGCTGCAGAAAACATAGCAGTATTGTGTACCACTGAGTGTACAATACCATGTGCCAAATATCTACTGTGGATGTATATTTACAAATTGAAGGTGACAGCAAGAGCATATCTGTGGTATTTCCCAGCATACAGACTTGCTTCAATTCAGTTTGGAGTGCAAAAAAATTATCTTGTGCGTGAATATTTATGTAACCTATGGCTTGATAAGGAAAAAGCTAGTACACAATTAATTAACAAACCCAGTGCAGGCAAGAAATAAATAAATAAGTAACACTTTTTCTGTGCTGAAGGCTATATTCTGAAAGCAATGTGATATCTGTTAATATCTTAGATGTGTTCTAGAAGAAAAAAATGGCTTTGATCTTCATGATACTTATATATGTGCTTAGTGAAGTTGACATTAATAGATAAAAAGCATTCTTACCCTAAAACAGTCTGCATTTTCTTGTTTAATGTACTTTTCCAGTAATTTACTTGCCTTTTGCATTCTTCTAATTCTTCAGCTGTCAGTTCTTTTACTGATCATATTCATTTTATCTGTCTGTTACTAGCAAGAATCTAAATTACAGTCACTGGTCACTTAGATGAATGATTGTATTGAATGGAGGGATGATTCAGACTGTAGAGCAGTATTTATACATGTCAGACACATCAAAGTTAGTAAGATTCAAAATGTACTCAGTATAATATACCAGGTATATAATGGATGTGCTGCCAAGATGTTCCATCCCACCAGTGTTATTTCCACTTTGCAATACAAAGCTACACTATGTGTTGTACTGCTATATTCTGAAGACGAATAAAGACTATGAAAGAAAATTCATTGTTATTTACTGTTTTAATATACACAATAATGAGGCTGTATTAGGAAAACAATGTCAAGTACAGATTTTAAGAGATTTTGTTAAAAAGTAATCATTGCATGAGGAACTACATATACTGTATGAGCATTACTAACATTTCTTGATTCATTTATTACCCCTCATGCAATTGTCACCCTTTAATTTTACTATGATTAAAGTTGACATTTCTGGAATAAATGCCCCCCAACATTGACAGTACGATTATAATAACTTACCAAATAGAAAACTGGAAGTCTGTATAAGCCGGTTTACTATTATTGCATTATATATACAAAAAGACGTGCTAGTCTCAGTTAAGGTAAAGTGGAAACAAAGATAATCTTTAAAGTTTACAGCAAACCTGTGTGCCATAATCTCTGTCCTAAAAGTGGTGAATAAGTGCTGTGCAGTGAATATGTTGAAACTTAATGGGACTTGCACCTAAATTGTTAATAGGATGCACTTTTAAATTATGTTGAACTTGTTTATCTAGCACTATACCATATAAATCTATTGGGGCATAAATGAAATCTGAAAATGGATGCCTATTTCTGTATAGTTGCTTCTACAAGACTGCTGGAAATGTATTTTTTTATCTGTCCTTCTATGTTATGTGTCTGGTTTTTACATACTTTTGATCCCTTAAAAATTATTTTCTAATAATATTTATATTTTCTTTGTGAAATTTTATTCATAGAGGTTTAAAGTGTTCCAAAGTGTAGCTATTCATAATGAGACCTCTACCATTGAGGTATTTGATATATTCCACCCTACATTTATTTATTAGTATTTCTAACTCCTGCCCAGATCCTAAAGTGGACACATTTGTAACTCCAGGAAATTATATCTTGATTTGTTGTCACTTAAACACAACATATGATAATATGATAATATTGTTTGTTGTTACTCCATGTTTCTATAGCTGTATTGTTTTTGGTAGTATTTTTACTAAACTCTTAAACTTGGTTGCAATATTTGATTTGATCCATTTGCTTAATGTAACTACAATTTAATTTAGTTTTTTTTGTGCAGTATTATTGTATATCGATTATTATGAAGAAAGCCATACTGTATACTATTATCCATTGTTTTATTTATTTAATTTCTTTTTTACATACATTTTTTTTATCGTAGCATATGTTTTACAATAATATCAGTCAGCATGTCACATACAGTACATAGTATTTCAAAAGAAGGTTACATGTTGTGTAATCAATAACACTGTATTAAACGAAAAAAAGTTAAATCTGAATTTATGCACCTCTCCATCAAGGTAACAATCCAGTAACTAGTGAAATGGAAACTAGTGTGCATGCTAAGTCTAGTTGAGACTGTAAATTTATCTATAAATCAGTTTCTTAAAGTGTGAATAGTTTTTCAGTTCTCATTTCCTAAGATGCTTCTTACTACTCCATGCGGAATACAAAATATAGTGCAAAACAGGGTCATGATGGGAGAATCCCCATTAATCCACATGTGTAAGATACACTTCCTAGCCACAGCCGAAAGAATTAACAACTACCTTCCTTAGTGCATCGGAGATTGGGATTCACGATGCCCAAGATGGCCCACAAAGGATCTGAAGGTACATAATTGACCAGATATTGAGTAGTAAATTGTTGAACCTTTCTCTGGTTATTGGGCATTACCACATGCAGTGACAGAAGGAGTCTCCTGGTGAATCGTATTTCGGGAATTTGTCTGTATCCAATAAACCAGCTGCATGGCTTCTTTTTGGTGAGAAATACCCTTGATGGAATATATTCATAAACATTTCCCTTTATATACTTACTGTAAAAGTATTGCAAGAAAAAAGAAGGGCTTTGAGCAGCTGCTATATTGTTAGATTTGGAAATACGCCTAACCAAGAAGTCCTAAACAAGACCTAGAATGATCATTGTTTCCCTTAAGTACTCTATAATGTTGCAAAATTGTGCTTTTAGACTCTAGAGCAGTGCTCCTCAACCTTTTCTCACCCTCGGTACACCTAAGCCCTTCCCAGAATTCCGTGGCATACCAAAAGCAATGATATACAAAGCAGGAATTCTAAAGCGCATACACAGAAGTTACATTTAATTGTTATTAAAGTTAACTATATTAACCAGTAGTCCCCGTTCATGTGTCTGCAGTCTACCCAGTAGCCCCTATCCGTGTGTCTGCAGCATCTCTAGTATTCCCCAGCAGGTGTCTCCGGCATCCCTATATTTTATTTACTTTTTCAGTGTTCCTCCTTCCTCCTGGTGCTATCCTCCGACGGAAGCTTTGCACGGAATGGCGGAGGATGGGGGCAGGTTGTGGGCGGAGTGCGGAACAAATTATGAAATTATTTCCTTAAGGCAAGGTCTTGCTGTGCTTTTTCTCCTGTTGGTGGCACACTTAGCAACATCTCGTGGCACACTGGTGTGCCATAGAACACTGGTTGAGGAGCACTGATTCTGATTCTGTAAGGTGAAGTGGCTATGCCAGTCTTCCTCAGAGAAGTCATAAATATATGTGGAAGAATGATGTGAGACCTGATGTATTGCAAAGTCATATGCAGCAGGTAGTTCATATTTAGAGCAAATTTGGTTCTTAGAAAGAAGTGTTTGTCTATGGGGTCAACACTATGTCCTATATTTTGTAACCCTTTAGCTTTCCATTTTTTTGAATGGGTTACCTGTGAATAAAAGCAACAAGGTATGGTGACTATTGAGACCTCTCTTAGTGCGGATGGCATGCCATGCTTTCCATGTTATTAAAAGAATACGGCTATCAATAATATCTGAAGATAGATCTGATCTACGTACGTGTACCATCAAGGACAATTTGATAGTCCTGCTAAAGACTTGTTCTACTGGAGTATTAGCGTAACTCACAGTATCTTGGAGTCAATCATGGATAAAGCATAAGTGGCAAGCATGGCTATATGTCTTTAAATCAGGGAAGTTGATTCCACCCTCATTTATACCCTGAAGCTAAATTTCCCAGATTAATTTATTGAAAACTCTGTTCAAACGTTTTCATGGATATAACAATTTAGGGCAGGATATCATTTTCAGCAGATCTAACAATTTAGGGAAAGCTATAATTTTCAGCATATATAATAATTTAGGGAATTATATCCTTTTCAGCAGATATAATAATTTAGGGAATTATATAATTTTCAGCAGATATAATAATTTAGGGAATTATATAATTTTCAGCAGATTTGCTCTTCCTAGAAAGGAAAGTGGTAGTTGTTGCCAACTATGTATATCTGCAATTACATTAGCAATCAATTTCCTCATATTAATTGAGTATAACAGATGAATATTCCTAGGTATTTGCACAACTAAGTAGGTTAGAGAAGTTTTGGTTCATGAAACTCCCAATTATTTGCCCACTGGGGTTTCCTCTCTGGGCTTAATGACAAGACGACTGATTTAGTTTTATCAATTAAAAAGCCAGATACCTCCCCAAATTCAGCTATTCTGTCAAGATTAAAGAATGTTTAGGATTTACCAAGTAAAGGAGAAGATCATCCACATAGGCTGTAATTTTGGTGCAAGTGCCCCCTATTCCAGTTCCCTCAAATTTGTTCCAACACTACAGTAATCTCAGTAAAGGGTCTACTACTTTTGAATAAGAATGGAGACAGTGGTGAGTTACCATTAGCGAGTAACTCTAGTCATGGTTACTTAACAGCCCAGCATTCCCTTAATCAGGAGTGTGGTCAAAGAAGAGAAATATAGATATATGATAAAGTGCGAAAAAGTATCTCAAAACCTGCAGATTTCAAATATTATACTTAGTAGTCTCCAAAAAGTGGTTGTTTTCTGTATATGTGCAATAGCTACCAGGTAGCACCTTTAATTAATAGGTTTTCACATGGTGTATATTTTGCAGGTGCAATGTAAGCACCATCTTAATCAGCAAAGTCTGTTTATCATGTCCGCGTTCAGTTTCTCAAAGGAACTGAATGATAGACAGTAACAATTACAAAAGGAAAGTCAGGATCTTTTAGTGGAGACTTGTCTTTAAATGGTTCAGAACAGAATTTCTTAAAAAGTTGCTTACGAAACAAACTAAAGTGTGGTGGAATATAACTAGTAATAATATGTACATTAATCATAAAATTACCCATAGAAATTTGAGACCAAAGATATTCCTAACTTTTAAATTAGCATCAGATGATTTACAGACTGAGTTTAAATAATCCCTAACCAAATACTCGCTAGAGCAGCTAGGGGTTTGGTCAAACATGATGAAACAGTATTAAAAGAGTTGAATGATGAGATTAAGAAATTAAGTTTGAAAGAATATGAGACTTTAGAGGATTTTCAGAATGCCTTTTTGAAATGCAAAGAAGAAATAGAGCAATTAAGTAGGGATATTATGACCACAAAGAGAGATACATATATTTCGGACACAGATGCTTTTTCAAATAACTGTGAACCTGATCCAGACTCTCGTACGCTTTCTATAAGTCTGGACGTCTGTCCATCTGACCAAGAGAGGGGAGTGAAATCTCCCTGTCACTGCCCTCTCTCGTCCTGGCTTTATGGTATAAGCCTGTCTTGATTAAAGTGTACCCCTCCTACACTGTACTATTACCATGTTCTCCCCCCCACCTTAGTGGGTGGAGGGGAAGCACAGCCCATTTTTTCTGAAATGGCATCATACAGAACTAAGTTCCATATGATGCTAGGTATGCTAGTGTCACGCATGCGCCCTCCAGTCAAATCAGGCCACTTATGCACCTTGCGTGCGTAATTGGACTGATGTATATAACTCTAGATTTGGACCTGTGTATATACATGGAAAACTAAAACTAACTAAAACGTTAAAACCAGATCTAACACACAGTTAATTCTGAAGGTGAACAACAGGAAACAGAATCTTCAGAACAGTCAAATGTTAGCGTTCTGAGATCCCCAAGCACTTCTTTTAATAATTGTTTTTTTAGGAATAGGAACCAACAGAAACCATATCAAGATCAGGTGGTGGGGGGGCATAAAGTGAGGCAGTGGCAAAAACTCACGAAGGGGGGCAAACAATGGGGTAGATCCAGAGCTATGTTCCCTTTACGTTTCAACACGTAGCGTATTTACACTATCGTAATTACTGTGCACTCCCCTAGGCACTCCCCTTGGTCGTACGTACTTTTACCGTTTTATGTTTTCCGAACCCTACCTTAACTTTTCAAAGTGTAATTGCTGTTGGCCGTAATGGCTGCACGTACTTACACGCCTAAGCATGCCTTTACTGTACAATTTAAATGCCTCACCCCACCTATGAAGCGTAATTACGGGTGTCGTATAGCTGGCACACCCCTTTGTTCGTAGTTACGTTCTTGATACGATGCTGTAAATATCTGCCGTGCGCATGCGCAGTACATACAAAACAGCATTTTTACGTGTCTGGGTAGCGTATTTACGTAGCTCTGGATCTGGGCCAATATCCTTAATACTGATCATATCTCATTTCTACAAGAAGGCGACAATTAGTATTGCACAATACACCAGCGCCCACCCTCCCTCCACCATAAGAGGCATTCCATGTGGAAATACCTTAGACTGAGTGAAACTGTTCCACCGAGGTGACCTTTAAAAATAGAGCAAAAGAGCAAATGGACAGGTTACTACAGAGAGGCTGCCACCATAAAGTACTCAAAATGGCCTACCGTGCTCCCTTAAAAACACCAAGGGAAGATTTGATCTTTCCAAGGGAACGAGAATGAAAACTTCAAAGGGTAAGATTTATAGGGGACTACTGTGCCCAAGCCCTACAGATCACCAAGATTCTGAAGAGAAACCTAAACATTGACCACTGACCACTGATGATGATTTCACTAAGGGGGAGCATTAGCGAAAAATTTGAGAGATATCCTAGTACAAAGTCACATGGGTACACGCTCCACACCACAGAAAAAATTAAGAGCATGTCGCGAAGGCAAAGCATGCCAATTTGTAACAAACACCAGAGAGGTTATTGACACATTTGTAAATGGCATAAACTTTATGATTTCACCACATTTGATACAACTCATGTTATATACTGAATGGAATGTGTGTGGGTCCCCGCAAAGAAAATCTGAATTCCGAAAATTCTGATTTCTCCCAGCCAGTTGCGAACTGGCTGGGAGTTCGATTGCATATGCCTTGAGGAGGCATTGCAATCGATCCACGGAGAACCAAACTTTCGGTGCTCCGAAAAGTTATTTAAGAATAGTCCCCCAGTCCATTCCCTAATTCTTACCCTAACCCTCCCCCCTCACTACCCTAACCCTCCATTCCTGGCAGCCTGACCCTAACCCACTATATCCCGCAGCCTGACCCTAACCCTCCCTCCCCTGCAGCCTGACCCTAACCCTCCCTCCCATGCAGCCTAACCCTAACACTACCTCCCTCCCCTACAGCCTGATCCTAACCCTCTCTACCCTGCACAGATAATTTACTCACCTGTTCCTAGTCCAGCGAGCAGGTGCGGCGGAGGGATATCGCGGATAGCGAAAGTGAATGGGTGAAGTATGCAGAACGGCATACTCACCCACTTATTAAAAAAAAGTAGAAAAAGGTAAGTATTCGAAAAAGGGACATCCGAAACGGATGTCGGTAATCACATTTTCTTAGCGGAGATTGCAATCGGAATGGAATGCCTATATGGCTTACGTTATGTGGCCAAAGCCATCCGTAAATTCAAAATCCAACTTATGGAACATCTGAATTCCATATACAATAGTGAGATGGATAATCAAAAATCGAAATCACTGTTTGCCAAGCATAAAGACAATCCTAAGGAACTCAAAGCTTTTACCTTAGAGAAAATGGCAAATAGTCAGAGAGGTGGAGATTTGAATTGTTCTTTGCTACAGAATGAACTTAGATGGAATTTTTTGTTGGGGACAGTGTCATCCCTAGGGATGAATAAAAACATGGTATTCACGCCATACCTGTAAGGTCCCTTCTGTTGGGCACATCTCTCCTCTTTGTTCTCTTTGAGGCATTTCTGATATTTCCTAGTTGCCACTCATAGGTAAATTATTACCATATTTATTCAATTAAATGTAACACTATATGAGTGTCAAATGGTTAAATCTTACCTTTACCCCCCTTCTTCTCACTAATTTCCTATGTTTTTACCTCTTTCCTGTTATCTGTCCATATATCGTGGAATTTTCTGAAATGATATTAACAATTAACATGAGAGCATGCAAGGAGACCTAGGGGTTCATTTGAAGAATGCTTCCAGTGAAATTACAGGTAGTAATAGAGGAGGGTGATGACCAAACTTGTACCTCATGCGACAGTGGCGGTGCGGCTGAGTTCCTGCAACTGTTGGGCTGTATTTCCGATGTATGGTGGTCATGGAGCCAGAAAATCAGAGTCCTCTTGCCTGCCCTTATCTCCGCAGTAAATGTCTACAAAAAATTGGAGATTGGAAATCTTCTGGATGATGATTGATTAGGAAGATTGTGAGGAGAGCTCAATAAAAGCAAGGCAATCACAATCAGTCTGCCCACCAGAAGTGCCTGTAATGTTTTATTTAATGAATAAATAAGTTTGATATCTTTGCACTTTTTACATTTACACCAATCATAGAAGCGCTCATTGGCATTCTATAACTAGCCTATGTACAGTATAAGCTTATTTACAGATTAACATTGATTTCTAGTTGACAAAAGCCTATGACAATCAATCTTAGATGCATTGATTTGCAACTGTCCATCTTCCAGTGTAACTAATAATAACTAATAGTATTAATAATAGTATTAATACTAATAATACTAATAATATTAATACTAATAGTATTAATTAACTAATAGTAACTAATGATGACTGTACTTATGATGGTTATTCTATTGCACACACTATAAAAGCTAGACGTACTTTGAAACATTTGCATTTGACATTGAATGCAGCTGTAATTGGTGTGCACCTACACTTTAATGAAAATTGCAGTTAAATTACTCTGAACTAGCCCCTTGGCTTTTGTGCTACCAGATTTATGCCAGTCACACTATACAGCAGAATAGAGTTACCTTCTTTAAGCTTTATTATGGAATACATTCTGTTAAATGCAAAATTGAAAAGCTAAAGAACTGTGCAGACTTGCGGGACTGTGGGACTTGTGTAGCTGACACTTCATACTTCTGTAATATGGCTTGTTCTAATGTGAGACCAATATGCTGATCTCTAATACTTAATGAAAGTACTTAGTTACAGGAGATATTTGAAATAAATTCAGGTAAACTGTATTTCAGTGCTGTGCTTGTTGTGTGACACATAGAAAATAACATTAGTATTCAGTTATACCTTCTCAGTTCAGATTTGCAGATATTTTAGGCAATCCTTTGATAGACTTTAAAATCAGGACTGAATCAATAAATTGTGCCCTAAAGCCAGGCACCAGAAAGCACAAAGAAATACACTCAGAAATTTCAGCACAAAATGCATTTTCTCAAAACTAAGTTGAAGAAAAAGAAAAAGAACAGAATAGTAAATGGGATATACTGCTTGTTATTCTGTGAGAGCTATGTGTCCTTCATGAACATGTCATTTACCAAATGTTGTATCTTGCAGTTTGCTTTGTTTATCAATTCATCTTGTATTATATTTTTATTTTTAAAAAACGCAATGCAACAGAATAAATGGTTGGAAATGATCTGGTAGACAGATGGCCACAGAATTGAAAATGTATATGTGCAGTGTTACTGAATTGTAGATATTTATTGATGATAAATGGTAATAATTTTCACCTGATGTTATAATTTGAAATTTCCCATAGTAGAGTTACAATATAAATACATTTTGTAACATGTAATCACATAGCTAGTCCGCAGAAATGGTAACAGTACTACATACCGCCAAGTACCTCTAGAAAAACATGTACAGACACCTCATATGGACAATCCATTCCAATAATGAGAGATAAATAAAAGTACATCTCACAATATGGACTAATGATTTGTTGGTAGTCATTCATTATGTGTCAATAGCTTGGTACAAGATAATGTATTAGGCCATAAAACTTTCCTTGAGTAGCTTGTGGTTCATTCCTTTGTGCCACTATGCTCCCAAATATAAATGTGATACATTTTTTTATGTACTGTAACCAGAGTCTAACTTCCCTTAGGAGTCATTGCCAATGCAAATCATATCCTGATCTGTGAGCCATATGTGAAATTGGCAGCTCACAAGACTTTGAACTTTGTACTTTTAATTCACAGATATCACAATCATCCATTTTAGTTCTATGATAGTATCACAGACGTAAGTTGAGATGAACACTTGCAAAACCTCTAGGGTATTACCCAGCCATGTTAGAGATTTCATTATGCTGGATGTCCTGCAATTCCATTTTTGCCCAGTTACTTGGTTTGTTTGTTTTTTTTTGGTATTTTATTGTATTTTTTTTTTTTTGCAGAATATATAAAGTTAAATGCTACTGGCAAGTAACAGTGTGAAGATTTTCCCCTAGCCATAGCTACAGGCATATTACCGGTTATGAAAATTTAACAGTACCTCAAGTTCTTTTTTGTTTTCAATCTGCTGCTGAAAATGACATCATAGTTACAGATGAGACAGCACTACTGTATTTTGGCTGAGGAACAACTATCAATTCATTTGTTTCTGAAAAAAATTAGAATGTTTACATATTAAATGATCTCAGCAACACTTCCATAAAATATGAATCATCACCCACTGCTCTCTTGTGTACAGTGAAGCAGTTTGTGGTGAATGATTTATTTAGGTGAATGCAGTACTATACTTGGGTTACAAATATTAATATTCATAAGATGTCAACAATCGACTAGTAAAGGAAATGGTAAAATAATGAAGTGTTAGCATGGTACAATATATTGATTACACTTGGCTTCAATTTGTTTTACTTAAGACATAGAAATGAATCTAAGGTATGCAGTTACTGAGAACATGAGTTCAAATCAACTGTCTCTATGGCCTTGCACACATTTTTTTCTATGACAAACAGTTCATTGAAGCTTTACATTTTATGTCCTTGGGTCATATGTTGTATAGGCTTTTGTGTTTCCAAAACACTGACAAGCAACCAATGGTGTTTGCACAAATATAATACACATAGTACATAAGTATGTCACAGTAAAATATATTCATGTGGTGACTATTATGAGAATGAGGAACCTGGGCAGGCTAGTTTTTCACCAGAGCCCATGATGAGGGATGAATTTGTCTGCATGCCAAAGGCAGTGCGCAACTCCAATAATAACCCAATACACCAAGCCACTGGGCCAGTGTGAAACCTAATAATTTATTCAAGGGAAGCCAAGAATAACACAAGCGCACACCAGAAATACAGAGAACCAATATAGCATACAGTGGTAGTGCTGACAGATCCTTAAAGGGGAAGGGATCTGAACTCACAGTGAGTGAAATAATATTGCTCATGGATTGAGGAGGAACACTGCTGGGAAAGGCTAGAGCCTGAGATACTGTGTGAGAAGATGATACACTTGAGCAGACACTCAAGATAACTGCAGAGAGCTAGAAACCCTGAGACATGGTGCGAGCAGATGACACACTCAAGCAAACAAACAAGAGACTGCAGGGATCTGGAAACTCTGAGACACGGTGTAAGCAGATGATACATTTAAGCACACAAGTATATATATAGTTATGTACCAGCGCTTTCCCATGATCTACAACGCAGCTGTAGTTGAACAGGACTTAGTTCCTGTGATTGGAGAATAAAGATATAAGAAAAACAGCGCTGGAGTAGATAGATATAATTTCTAAAAATAAATATTACATTTCACAGTGGCTGAAAACACTACACCGGTTATTTGAAAAAATACTAAATATTTATTAAAACATTTACAACACTAATAAATTCAATGAATTGAATATTAATTAAAATTGGTTATGGAACTCTACAGACATCTGACAGTTAAGTATAAGCAGTATCAACGTGCAACATATACACAGAAGAACTGACACATTTGAATCAAACTGGGGAGAATTCAAGCAGACAAACAAGAGACTACAGGGATCTGGAAACTCTGAGACACGGTGTAAGCAGATGATACATTCAAGAACACAAACAAGAGACTGCAGGGAGATAGTAAACCTTGAGACACGGTACGAACAGATGACACAATTAAGCACACAAACAAGAGACTGCAGCTTCGTTTCATCACGTAGATTGACACGTAGTCTTAAAGACTGCATATACGTAATCTACGTATATAAACGATATGTAGATTACATAAATTAGTTACTACGCATGCGCAGTAGCTATTTTTGGCATCTGACGGACGTATTATGGGCGTCGGACGTTGTTCTGAATCCAGCCCATAATATCCAAAATAATCTTTTTCGGGAGAATAATGGCTTTAGTACTATACCATCAAAGCTGAAACTGACCTGTAATCTTGGACAAATTTATCTCAAAGGCAGTTTTCCATGGTCAATTCCTTATTCTATAAGTACAGGACTAAGCAAGCACTTGGAAAACCACTCCTATCACGTGAATGGGTTTCCTGGAGCTTGACTATACCAAAACATATCTAATCCATCCCCACTTAAAATGGTGACAGTTTGGCTGTGGTTATACCCTCCCTCCCATTTGCGAGCACAACCTGTTCTCCTGTCAGAAGCTGTTTGAACGATATAAAGACTGGATTGGTTGTTTTTACATTATATTCGGGGCACTCATTCCAGTGCATGCGCAAATCATTAAAGTGTTTCTACTTTGACCACTTGAAAAATGTTCACTCTTTATAAGTCTATATGCAGTAAATGTTCAGCATACATATAGTATAAATTATAATATAAAAATCAAAAGCCCATTAACACAAAGCCCATTTAAGCAACCTCCTAATATAATTATGTGGTCCACTCCATATTAGAAATCTAGGGTGTATTTGTGAGAGACTAAAGTGACTTACTCAATAAAAATAAAAAATAAAAATAATAAAGTATATATAATAGTCAACCAAATTCTATATAGAAAAATGTAAAAAACTGATATGTGTCTAGCAAGCAACATGAATTCAAATGAATAACAAAAATATTGATGCATCTAAACAATTCAAACAAAGAAATAGAATCAACCTGATATACAGAAAGTCCAACTGACAATGTGACAATATCAAGCTCACGGTTTCGAAGTGTTCAATGAGAGTAACCTCCCAATGGGGATAATGTCCTAATGTCCACAATGTTTTTGATTAAAAAGAAGTGTCCTTTGTTGTTGAAATAGTCTTTTTTATCACTTCCCTATATATGTTAGGGAATCCATGCTGGGTTAAATTCCAAAAATAGTGATTGATGCATCCAGTGAATATTCACTTAGGGTATGGCTCATGGAATGATAAAAACAGAAGAAAAGCTCCATGTGCTGGATCCAGACTTAAGTGCTTGAAATGAGTTACTCCTGGGCTAAACTATGTTGATTGCAGGGGAGTCATATTTCATGTGTTGCAAACAGTATTAGAGATGAAAGGTGATGTTTCCTATCCCAAGTCTAAATAACAGTGTGATAGTAAAGCTGGTCAGTATCTGTGTGCAGTAAGCAATTCAAAGATATATCCCTGCATGCAAAGAATTCAATTAACTTGACTCCCCCTGCAGTTCATAGGATAAAACGTAAAACATAAAAACTGTTCACATAGAAAAGACACCACATAAAAAACAAGGTAATACCCCCAAGGGAAGGAGCTCCGTACCAGATAGGTAGAGGGTGAAGATAGTAGGTCTCCAGGTTTATGTAGAAGCAATTTCCATCATTACAGGTGCAGTAAAATTATCCACTCTGTATGATCAGTATCCAATTTAGAATTGTACAATGGCTTAAAATGTAGGTTCTTTTACATCAGACGAGTACCTTAGATCACAGTATATTTGTAAATCAATTGTATACACACATTTAATTCACATAAGAAACCATCTAAGGGACGGCGCACTCAAATTTATCCCATATAAGTTCATATGCATATACTTGAAACCGACATTACATTATCATATTTATATGGGAATCAAAATTGCAGCATATGGAGAGTAAGCAGTAGTCTCTGAAACATATGAATTGAATATAAACTCTCCTTCTCATTGTCTTCTCCTATATAATTATTTCATTTTATTTACATCCTTAAGCTGGGCACAAACTAGAGCGATTATCGTGCCGATTTAGCAATTATCGTGGATTGGCTGAATTATCGCTCTAGTGTGTGGTGCCAATTATTTACTGAAACGGCCGATAATCAAAAAAAATGGCTGCTGTCAGATAATCTGATCAGGTGGTTTGCAATAAAAATTATCGTTTATCGCTAGCAAAATCGTGCAGTGTGTGGGCATTTCAGATAATTGTATGTCCTCTCTCACTGTCTCACTATACAGCGCTGCAACGGCCGATAAAAAAATGGCTGCTGTCAGATAATCTGATCAGGTGGTTTGCAATAAAAATTATCGTTTATCGCTAGCAAAATCGTGCAGTGTGTGGGCATTTCAGATAATTGTATGTCCTGTCCCCCTGTCTGGCTATACAGTACAGT
>WWET01000113.1:991531-1007802 GCA_011038615.1 Limnodynastes dumerilii
TGCAAGCATAAATTTTATGCTCAGAATAAGGCACATAAGAAGATGTGGAATTCAACAAAAACTAGAAGAGTGTGTAATGTTATTTTTTTTTCCCTCAAGGATTGTCTGGTGGGTGTTGTGGGATGTGCCCACCCTAGGCCACCCCTTGTGCGTGGACCATGACGGATTGGTGCACTCGTGCTTGCAGGAGTGCTCTCCATACTGGTTTCCACAGATGTTGACGTAGCAGAAGGTATGTGTGGTTGCTGTTGGAGGGCTAATTGTTGGGCATTCTGGTGTAGTAATTGTGTGTTCAATTCTCGCTGTAGGCAGTTGCTTTCTTGTAGAGCAGTGGACACCTGTGCAAGGATGATATTCTGCTGCTCTATTGCAGCCCCCATCCGCTGAAACCCCTTCTTATTTATTGTCTGTACTTTACGCACACCAGAAAGAATACTTCGCAATGTTGTTCGCTGGGAGCTGATGAACACTGTTTAGGCATCCTCAATGCGTGTCATGGTGGCCGCAACATCTTCAAGCAGTTCCTGCTGTGATTTTGAGGTAGTGCCTGGGGCAGCATACTCTTGTGGTGGTGGTGATGGTGATGATGCGAGCTCTGGTGGGGACATCACAGGCTCCAGATCCAAGTAAAACTCACGTATGTTTGGATCCTCAGGCTCAGATTGCTGTGTTGGCTCCATGGAGACGCTTTGCATGGGACCTTTTGGAAAATAACAAAGGTAAGTACATTTTTTTATTTAAAAAAATGTTGTCCTTTTTTAATGCTAAATGTTTCACAATCTGCTTTGGGGGGTGAATGGTATTTAGGGGGCTAATGCCCTTAACGGAAATGTGCCTATAAAAGCTAACTTCATATTACAAAATATTTGGGGGACCTCATTACTTTCATTTTTGCCTGACTCTGGATTATTATTTTCAGGCATCCCCAAAACATAAAAAAAAACAAAAGTTATTGTTTGCATACACTGGCCTTCATCAAAGTCATCTGGGCCTGATCCATGGCAACGTTGTGACATTCCTCTTGATGGGAAGGACCATCAACTATAACAAGGTTAGAGATTCATACATCAAAAAGGAACAATTACATAATATCATTATTGCGTATATTTGTAAAATTTAAATTAAATTACCAGTGCCTGCAGGAACACCGGTGTCTTGCATGTTAACTCCCTCTATCTGCGCAATAGCGATGATAGCTTTAATCTGTTCTTCGTAAGGATGATAGAATATTGCTTTTCGGGGACCTCCACCAGTTTTACATGCAGCTTTGTTTTCCAGACCCATTTTGTTTTTTACTAGGATCTTAATATCAGAAAAGCGGCGACGGCAGTTTTGTTCGGTCCTTTTGTAGGACCCCACAGCGTTGACTGCATCCACCGCTTGCTGCCACAGAATATGCTTGAGTGCATAGGAAGTGGTGGCAGCATCTTCTCCCAGCAGTTCGCTGTAGTTGTCCAGCACCGATTCCACCAGTGCGCAGTTCTCTGCATGGGAGATCCTAATGTTCCGCCTGCTTTTTGTCTTTGCAGGCGCCAGTCCAGGAGCATCTGAGCCTGACACAGGATCCTCAGAAGGGGTTCGACATGCTAAACAAAAGAGTTGAAACAAGGACACCAAATTACTAATTGTTTATAAAATATGTGAAATTAACATTTTTCAGCATCTGTTTTTCTGAAAAAAAAAACACACCAAGAAAATGTAACATAAGTAAAGAGGCATCTACTGTTGTACAATTAATAAAATCTCTAGGCTGAAAAACTTTGTCAAATGTGCCTTATTCACTACAGCAAGCAGGTTAACATGTGTGGACATGAATCTGGAACATGTAGGCCTTGCTTACTTACCACATTTACTGAAGGACATAACACAATAAGAGCTTTGTAAAATGAAACCACACAATATACAAGCATGGTCTTTGCAAGACAGACATTAACTTACATGTTGCAGGAAGAAAAATGTTGATAAAATATATAATATAATCCACAAGGATGATCCAAAGTTCAGCAAAACACAATCCACAACTTGGAAATAAGCTAATGCTCTGACCTTAAATGGAGGTCAAACAGGATTTATATAGACTTCTGATTCACACATCTTGCGGGACATAGTAAAATCACGGCGACTATGCTGCAAATCACGTAAGTTACATTTCCAACAGGAAAGCCTATACTTTTACATTAGCTGTTAGCAACTCGCAGCGCCTGTGAATTGAAAAACGCAGCGAATAATGGGGACGCAAATTGCTTCATCTCGCGGGAGATTGAAAAAATCATAGAAAAATCGCTTTGTGAATTTGGTGAATTCACGCAGAAAATCGCCTGTAAATCGCGGCGAGACGAAATGAATTGAAATCGCGGGTAAAATTCGCCCTTAGTAAATATACCCCTGAGAGTGAAAGTTCACTTCATAATATGTGGGCTGTGAGATTTCGCGTTAGCTATGCAAAACTTTTCAAGGCCTAAACATGACTCCACACTGATAACATTACAATAACAGAAAGCGTAAAGATTAACACAGAACTCTTTGCCATTACCACAAAATCGCTATGCTTTCTGAAACAAAAAAAATCGCTGCCCATCACCATTGATTCAAAATCAGCAAGTCAAAACGCACATTTGTAAACTGCCGATTTCATTATAGAAATCTCAGGAAAATTGCGTCAATGGCTGGTGATTTATATTTGCTGCTTAACTCGTTCAAATGTGAGCAGTAGTAAAAGTAATGATGCGGACAGTGAAACAAAGGAGGCTAAATTGGAACTTGTAAATGGGCAACAGGATGAGGGAGATTATTGTGAATCTGACATTAATGATGATGATGGTGTTGTACAACTACAAGTGTAGTGTGTTTTAAAAAGTCATACACCAGTGGCTACAATTTGTGCCAGTGATTAGCGCATTGTTATGCCTGGGTAAGGAAGCAAGAAATCCACCTTCTCCATGCAGAAACATTTTGCCAAAATCCTGATAACATGTGCCCTGCATAGTGCTATAACTGCATACAGAGTTCATGCAATTTGTTTATCCAAATTTGTAAAATCATGTCACAACAGTCCAGCCTCAGCTACCAGAACCATGTGGAGATCCCAGGGCATACAATCTCCACTGGCCACACCTTCATTATTATCATTACCTTCATTAACAGGGATAGCTCTACAACCATTATTTTTATCCTGAGCATACCTCCTTAAGGAATCCACAAACAAAGGGTATTGTTACATGCCAACAGAGCAGTATGTAAAAACTCTCCTCACCTCATGGCGCCGGACATCTTCCTTCCTCGCTGTCACCGTTGTCAATACCATCACAGGGCTGTGGCGGTATGCAAATTAGCAATGTGGAGAGTGGCGATTGCTGGGCAGGTGGGTGCGCGCTCTCCTCTTTCTCCAGGCGTCCTGACCATTCCCAGGACAACTCCAATAGAACCCCAGCTTTAGTGCCATCCTATCAAAGGCTATTAGCCTCTATTTAAGCACAGCCAGCACGCTCCTTTATGCCGGTTATAGCCCCAGCTTGTCTGTCTGTGCCTGCTCTTTCTCTCTCTTGATCGTTTGCTTCTCTTTGCCTTGCTTCTATTTTCATTGATTACTGAGTGCCCTTTAGTTCCCATCTGTTCCCAGTGTCTCTCTATCCTTATCCTTCCCTGGTTGCCCATTGTATTTTACCTTTGTGGTTGAGAATAAATGAATCTGTTGTATATTTGCTCTTGTTAGTCTTGTTTGTGTCATTCTGTCTGCGGGTTGCCACTCCCCTGTGTGTTGTGTGTGTTCTCTTGTCCACACCCCTCTGGGTAGTGTGCTCCCACCTGTGTGTGAGTCTCATCTCACCTACCTTTCCTCCTTGTCATTGTCACTAGTAGCTGCAGTAGTCCTTCTGCCGATATTGATGTATTGCGGCCAGGGGCTGCAACCTCCAGTAGTCTGCAGCCCAGACTATCCCCAGCATTAGGGGCTCTAGTGAACACCTGACTCGTGGATAGACTCTGCGCCCTGGTTAGTGGCACTAGTTGTAACCGGTCTGCTGGCATGAATCTTCATCACAGGGGACCAAGAAGACTAGCTATTTCAAACAACAATTGTCTGTAAAACAAGCCTTTGCTAAAAGAACCAAGACAGCTGCTATCCTGTTGCAAAGGACATCACTGAAGCCACTGTTAGTCTTAAGCCCATTGCAGCAGACAAATAACAAAACAGAATTTATGATTTTTTTAAATTCATACATTTTTCCCCTAAAATGTACTATATGTGGGAGCCCAAACAAACCAAGTACTTCAGCCACAAAAGTATTATTCCCTGAAGTGCTTGGTTTTCTTAAACTGTGCATATACTTGATGATAAACAATGTAATGGTGGGTGGATGGCCCAAGGATAATGTCATCTTGCAGCATTTTTCAAAATGGTCTTTGTCCATCTTGCTCTATCGGTAGACATGACTTCTACTATCCTGTTACTCAACATTCATACCCCTGTCATTGGGTATGAGGCCTGGGATTTCCAGGTTGATAATTAATTTTTCTAATATAATAGAGTATCACAAAAGATTCTCACGCCCATTAATTGGTCAATCATTTATACAGGGGTCCATAAAAAGTTTTTCCATTTTTTTATTCACTGGATTAGCCTTTTCTCTGCTTCCTCTAAATTACTTACTTTCCCCTTTTCTACCTGAATCAAACAAAACATTCTATATGGTCGTGTTATTTATTAAACTGCCACCCTACCTGCTACTGCTGTATCATTATGTTTCATGGAGGTGTTCGTTTCTTTTACACTGCCTGGTGTTTGTGCTTAGTTTATCTGCTGCAGCCTTTAACTAATACTGGTGAATACAATATTGTGAGCTGTGAGATGGTCCAATTTCACTGGAACTGACAGGAAATTTATATTATTAATGTTATTAATACTGTAGGAGAAAAAATGCATACAAATTGCACGAGTTTATTGAAACCAAAGCCAAAACTTTGAGAGTGATTTTGCCAAAACAAAATGAAGATTTAGAACCAAAACCAAAACATGGGGGTTGCCGTTCATCTCTACTTTTTCATCCCTTCATTTTGGTATTGTGTCCTGGAATGTACTCTGCTTTACATTTTCTATCCACACCTAAACTGACTTGAATATTTAATCATTTTTCATGTCATACTGCATTTATTTATACAATCTTATGTTGACTGGTCTAGTTAAACAAAAACTTTCAAATCATATTGACTTTTAATCTTAGTTATATTTTTTTTCTGCTATGATCACACTTTTTAAAAGACCATTAAAAATATAAAATATTATCTGGAAATAAGAAATTGGATACCTTTGGACATATTTCATTATATGGTGTAGAATCCGAATACGTAGCAGAAACATATTTTGATTGTATCAAAATAGACAGATAGAAAATTATACTAATACTCTTTCAGGGATCCACATTTTGTTAATCATATTTTCTGCTTCGCCACAGGGAAGAAGTTATTGTTTTTATCGAGGTGGAATAAATTGACCCATCCCTACAGAGATAAAAAAAAAAGCTGAAATGATTAAGTTTCTATGCTGACAATAGCATCTGACCTTCCAAATAATATATGTACTCCTAGATAGAGAAGTTGTTCTCCTAATAGACATATAAATAAGCTGTTTTCCTGTTCAGTGCTTTCTGAAGGTCCAGAATTTTAACCGTGTCTCCCATGTGACAAGAAAACCTGGTCAAAAACTAGATTACTACAGGCAAATATTGACTTCAGCAAAAAATGCTAAATCAGGTAATATATAGTTATGTCGGCTTAATATATAAATATAAATAGAAAAATAGATCTAAAAATATAAATGTATTTATTAACAAGCCTGCGCCATAATCACACTTAAGAAGCTGCACCTTAGAAGGTTATTTACTCAGTCTACGTACCACTTAGGTATGTAGATTGACTACGTGGAGCCGGGGAGGGTGTGGTTGGGAAAACTCTTAAATGCCCTAGGTTCGTAAAATAAGGGGGAGGTGACGTGGGAGGGAGCTTTAAGTTAGGTGCAGATACATGCATATCCACACCTTCTTAAAGCTTTCTTATCTGTGAATCAGGCCCCCTGTTTTTAATAATATCCACTATGGGGAATATTTACTTATTCACAACAGATGCATATTGCCTTTATTTCCACTCACAAAGACAAGAGTTAAATTAATCATAACTACAAAGATGTCTTTGGCATTTGTTTGTAAATAGTTTTTTATTAATTCCACACAAGATATTCAATCAATACAAAGTATGGTTCCACAAATTAGGAAGATACATTGACAAACATAAAAAACAACAAAAAACAACAAGTGAATGGCAATTAAACTCCACATTTAATCAAAAATAGGTAAATCAAGCAATTTTTGCAATGCCATTACACATAAGTGTAACTTTCAGTTTGGTTTTATTGGGGTATAATAAAGTGAATTGGGGAAAGAAGGGTAAAGTTATTTGCAGTGTAGGGGGGAAGGGGTTACAGAGAGGATCAATAAGAACAGTGAAAAGGAGCTTTAAGGGTGACTCTGGTATCACCTAGCACTTATACATGCAGAGATGGTTTACATTTTATCAGTGGTCTTATTCTATGAGTTTGAGTTAGGTGCTGAGCGAAAAAAGGGCCGAGATTTGTTTAACTCTTGATATTTGTCTGAGGCTTGGCATTCCAACCAATGAAACCAGGTGTCCATGAATCTTATTACCCCCGACCCAGTTCAAAAGTAAGGTCACCCATATAGAACGTTACACTGGAAAGCAATTCTTGTATAGTGGGGAGTTAGGAGGCTTCCAGTGTAAGGGTATGAGGACTGCATTGCTAAGGTGGTTTAACAAAGAATGCTTGTATTGCGATAAGAAGCAGTCGGAAAGGTTAAACAGATAGAACATGGAACCAGTTGGCGTTGTCTCTCTAGCGATTTCAGATGTGAGTAGATAGAATCCCAGTATCGTTTAATTGGGGAAAATTTTACTAAATATGTAGTTGGTCACTCAATCCCTGGTTCAAATGCCAACATTGGTTGGAATAGGTTGGGATCATGTAGTGTAGGATAGGAGTTAGTATAACTTAGCGAATTTGGATACAGATCATCTAGGATCAGGCCATAAAATGTGGATACTGTATGGGTGGGCGTTGTGCCATGTAGAGGCTCTCAAAAGGAGTTTAGGCCCTCTGGCTGAATACCTTTTGACATAATAAAAAATGGCAGAGCTGGATATAGTGCCATTATTCTTATTTTTCAGCTTGCAGTTTGGTTAGGTGTGGAGTGTGGTTAGGTGTGGAGGTTCCCCCGATCTAGTAGCTGACCGGCAGGATCAAGTCCAGGTGGGAAATCGTTGTTGGCGTGGAATGATGTAAGCTGTGACAGTTTTGTAGAAATGTTGCTATAAAGATAATGGTAGGGTATGAGGTAAGGGAAGGCCATGCCATCAATGGTAAGAGTGCAGTTGGGAACCAAACATGATGTTTCTCAAATTTGACCCCCTATTTGGATTCATTCCCTCAGGTCCAGTCTAAAACTCTAGAACGTTCTGTTGTTTGTGACACAATAAGACATCCAAGTTCACGCGAGGCTGGCGTCCGTTCCAGATAAATTCTCTCCTTATATTTTGCAGCTCGCAAAACCAAGTCTGGGGGATAGAGATAGGGAGAACCTGCATAAGGTAATATATTTTAGTAAGTGTATCCATTTTTAGTACATTTACCCTGCCAATCCAGGAAAGGTGGATCTGGGAACAGTTGAAGAGTTCCATATTAATTTTGGACAGCAGAGGGGTAAAATTAGCTTACAAAATCAGGGATAGATCTCTGAATAGAATTATTCCAACACTAATATCTGAAATATCTGGGTTGGCTCTAATTGTGCAAATGCCTCAGTGCATATAGGAAAAAGATTAAGGGGGGATGGGGGCAGCCCTCTCTAGTACCATTAGAGATGAAGATTGGTTTGGAAAGGCAGACATTAATCCTGACTCTAGCAGATGTTACGGTATTGGCCCAGATAGGGTTAGGATGGCTGTCATAAAGCCCCAGTACCCTCTGTAGAAGGCCTTTTTCAGCATCTGTCAACAGGAGGACAGTGGGCTTGTCCGATTGTGTAGCAAAGTGGATGAGGTCCAACACCTTAATTGTGTTGTGTCTCGCATCCCTCCGATCAACAAATCCTATTTGATTGGAGTGAATGACACTAGGCAGCAAGCTTGTAGGTCTATTTGCTAGTAATTTTGCATAGAGTTTAAGTTCTATGTTGAGGAGAGAGATTGGGCGATAGCTCGGACAAAGGACAGGATCGTTACCCTCCTTTAGAATAATAGTTATATGAGCCGCTAAAGATTGTCTGGAGAGAGGGTTAGTTGTAGAGATAGTATTGTAAGTGTCTAAGAGCTTAGGGGCCATCAAATCTTTAAAAGCTTTGTAGTACCCTATAGTGAAACTATCAAGGCCTTGGCTTGTATATCTGTATTGCAGAAGTCACTTTGGCACCACACTGTGGCATAATTGGTATTGCACCTACCAAGCATTTTTATGCTTACAAGCATAACGAGGAATATTTTTTGCGCATCATAATGTTCTGTGTTAGCAGTAATACAGTGTATTGGTCTTTTTGATTTTGATACTACTGCAAGATTGATTCCTTGATTAGGCCCAGGGACCTGATGCACTATCAACCCCTGTGGTCTGTGACCCTTTACAAGACTAGTATAGGAGATTTTTTCACCGCCCAAGCATTAATACTAGATCTTAAAACTTCATATGCAGTGAAGCTCCACAAAGCAGTGGATGCTTTTCAAAAAGACACTTTAATATATCCAAATGCATTCAAGTGCTTGAACAATCTTCCTATCTATGGCCCTGATTCACACCTAAGAAGCATGACTACACAATCTATGTAGCCCTGAGGCACGTAGATTAACTTAGTTTTTAAAGTAAAAGGAGGCATGCTATGGCATATTCAGTGGGAAGTTAGGTAAAGTGGGCGGGGAGAGTTATGTAGATTAGTCTGTGAAGGAGGGCTGATCATTGTCTGTGCGTATTTTTCGCAGAGGGAAATACGCACAGACAAGAGGGAAAATTTTGCATGGTTAGTTAAGGTTGCCTATGGAACTCGTAAATGCCATTGAGCACCTACAAATGTGGTTGCGTTGGAGGAGGGAACCGGAGAAGTAGGTGCGCATACATGCGTATCCGCACCTACATATTTCACACTTGAGTGTGAATCCGGTCTTACATCAACAAATGCAGGAATACATAAATAGAAACCTCGACCTATTTGAACAAAGAAATGGAAATGCTGAAAGATAAAAACGAAGACTTAGAAAACAGAGAAAGGCAGAATAATTATAAGTTAGAAACATCAAACATAATTGGTGCAACCTAAAGATCTTGAGCTCTCTTTGTTGCACGTCTTCTATCCTTTCTCTTCTCTCTTTTTCATTAGAAGATGGTGATACTGTATTGGAATGGGCACACTGAGCCTGACACCCTGAGCTAAAATAAGGGGACCGTCTTTTCTTCAAAATAAAAGAGAAGATTGTGGCTGAGAGCTGGCACTCACATCATATCCTCTTCAAAGTGGCCAAATTTCAGATTTATCAAGATCTAGCACCTACCACTTTTGCCAAGTGACGTGTGAATCACTTAGAGGAGTTACTCAAACCCTACAAAATTATTTCTTTAGATATCATTGGAGCTTCCCCTCTCGCTTAAAGGTTGAGGCAGGTGGGCGTTCTCAAGACTATCAGAACCAAAGAGGAAGGAAGAAGACTTTGGCAAGTTCTGAGTCACCTGCATAACTGTATTGTATCTATTACTGTTATATCTCTAAACCTTGATAATCTTTTTCTTTTATCACTTTACATTACTCTTTGGGAAGACTTAAGTAACCAATTTTACTATATTGTCTTATTTGCATAAATTAAGATAATTCATGTATCTATAACAATCTATATATATCTATAACAAATTACAGTTTAATCTTTTGTTACTGCTGTACATTATATTTTGTATGTCATATGCAGTCTTGCTATGGTTATCCCAATATTAGTGTTCTAGAGGGACCTCTTGATTGCATCCTCATTCCATCGCCTTTACCATCCTCCCCACATCAGGGAAAATTGGAGTAACTGGGGACCGTATTTAAAGATCGCAATGAGTTGGGTGCGTCAGTATCCACACCTAACTCACCTGTCCTGCCCCACAACCTGCCCCCGTTTTTAGGATCCTTATGGCACTTAAGAGTGCTATAGGACTTCCTTAAGTAACTGTACATAGTTTCCTTCTCGAGTTGTAGTCAATCTACGTACCTAAATGGTACATAGATTGCATAAATGAACTACTACGCATGCGTATTAGGTCATTTATTAAAAGACCGTTCTTAAGAAGCCTGACCTTCTTAAGCTTGAATTCTTTAATCAGTGTTACAAAAGTAACTACTTCAAAGGAAGACTAATAAGCTATTAATGCAGTGCTGTAACAAGGCCAAGTCATTAATTACAAAAAAGTGGAAAAGTTCTAATCCCCTTTGCACTCAGCCATAGGATATTGGATAATCCGGCTGGCTCAGCTATTTTGTGAATAGCCTAACAACTATGGATACAGCAGAATGTCTGTCTTGAGGTCCGCCTAACTATCCGGCCATGTAGCTGAAGCATCCAGTGCACTCATGTTGACATCCATTACGGCTAACATTTTATTTTGCCTCTATGTTTTTTTTAAGATCCTGCAAATTGTATTGTTTTTATGAGTTATCACTTGGTCTCTTCATGTGATAATAATTTTGGCAAATGTGATTCCTATCTGCAAGTTTAGTAATGCTCCTTCTCTATTGAATTTCCCTCCATTAGTAACATTCAGGACATTTTACCCTTGAATTACAAAAATAAGTGCTAGAAAGGCTGCATACACCACAGCAATTAGCCCAGCAAAATATAAAATTTGATGATTTCAGCCCCTGGGTTGTTGGTTGAAAACAGGAATCATGGACTTTTGATGTAGGGCTTGCTCATTGGCCAATACACAGGAAGGAACATCAGGAGAGACACGAGGTATAGAAAGAGGACCAGATTTACAGTGAATAGATCTAACTTTTTGTCAGTCTCAGTCTTGCCTGTCCGTATCTTACCTGCAATTTGTACCTTGCCGCAGGTAAATCATAACAGTTTTCCCAATTCGTAAAGGCCCTTAAGAGTGGCATAGGGCAACCTTAAGTGCCCGTGGGTATTTTCCTAGGAAGGAAAATCCCTTCCCCACGTCCTCCCCGTCTCATTTAAATCCCCACCCCCACCTACTCCTCTTAAAAATGTTCTTACATAAATAACTATGGACCGTGTTCATACTTTTGTGATTATTTGCGTACTTATGTAAAAATACGCATCACATTTTTACGCTAGCATGATTCAAAATCAGGATAGTAAACTCAAACACACAATTTTGCACGTAGAACTCAGTAGTAAAAATCTTAAAATAAGAAAGGACGTAAGAACTGGCAAAAGAATCAAGGCTGTTTTAAAAAACTTAACACTTGTTTTGATTCATGCGGGGAGCATGGAGGTGGAGTTCCCAGCATTCGCCAGGTCTGCAGCCTCCTCTAAGACCCTCATGAGTGTTTCTGCAGCCTGGAACAGTAGTATGAAGCTCTGTCTGATGTTGGTAATTCCTTTAAGAGTATAGATTTTTAGTTTTACACATAAAACACCCATGACACATACATTTTTCTGCATTATTAAAAAATGGTTTGCAAATATTTTAACTTACCAAAACCCCATGCCTGTTGATTTTGTGGAGGCCACACGGGCCTTGTTAGGGTGATTCTTTGAGGGAAAGGGGAAAGGAAAAAATTGAGTATGTTGGTGTGTCAAGGTAAGGGTTTGAGGATGTAACGGCAAAGGTGATGGTGGGAAGTAAAGAGAAGGTTACTCCAGATCTAAAACAACTATGTTTAACTCAAGATCTGAAGAGGGTTGGGATTGGGCCTGGGAAGGATCAAGGGAAAGGGGTTGGGATTGGGCCTGGGAAGCATCAGGTGAAGACGGTTGGGATTGGGCCTGGGAAGGATCAGGAAAAGAGGGTTGGGATTGGGCCTGGGAAGGATCAGGAGGAGAGGGTTTGGATTGGGCCTGGGAAGGATCAGGGGAAGAGGGTTAGAATTGGGCCTGGGAAGGATCAGAGGAAGAGGGTTGGGGTTGGGCCTGGGAAGAATCAGGGGAAGAGGGTTGGGATTGTGCTGGGGAAGGATCAGGGGAAGAGGGTTTGGATTGGGCCTGGGGAGAATCACGGGAGGTGGGTTGGGATTGGGCCTGGGAAGGATCAGGGGAAGAGGGTTGGGATTGGGCCTGGGAAGGATCAGGATAAGGGAAGGTTCAGGGGAAGGCTCAAAGGAAAAGGGTTGGAACTGGGTCGGGAATGCTGGGAACTGGGATTGGGCCTGTGAAGAATCAGGGGAAGAGGGTTGGGATTGGGCCTGGGAAGGATCAGGGGAAGAGGGTTGGGATTGGGCTGGGCAAGGATCAGGGGAAGAGGGTTGAGATTGGGCTGGGGAAGGATCAGTATAAGGGGAAGAAGAGGATGATCTATCTGCAGCCTCAGCAGTACGTCTTCTCTGCATTCAAAGATTACGCATTCCTATGGTTGAAACACAGACCAAAAAAAAACTAATATTACCACTGTGTGAAAATGTGTTAATTTGTACATTTAATTACATTTTTAGCTAATATTTTAATCATTCACTCTATTAAATTTCACAAAGTTGTAATGATTTCATTCTGCAGCATGCTTATTTTTTGTATTTTAAGATATATGTATAATTGCTGAAACAAAAGATCACATTTTGACAGTTTATACATTTCCTACACATCTGTAATACAATTATGCCTTAAAACTACATTGCGTTTTTAATATATCTCTTTTACCACATTGATAATCCTAAATTTTGCATAATTACCTACTTGTAATTCTTCTGCAAAGATGTTGCAGAAGAGCGGGCTGGCATCTATGCAAATCCGACGCCGCTGCAGCTGGTCCTCCAGCCTGGTATTGCCGGTTGTGCAGCGGATTAGGCGTTTGATGCATAAATATGCCTCCCTTTTGATGGCATTGGAATGCTGCAGGTTCGTATCTAACGTATCCATAACAGATACCAGACACTGAAGCTCCTCCAGGGAGAAGTTTGGAGTCATTGTTAGATCTGAATTTAAATCAAAATGCACCCTGATTGGCTGCGTAGAATCTAGCATGCGATTGTGAAACACGCCCCCAAAGAACACATCACGAATTATTATTTGCTAATTGAAAGGAATTCCAAACAAGCAATGGTTATAATGAAGACACTATATAAATAGATAGACAATCACTCCATAGTTGACTGCTTCATAATGGCACCAACGATTGATTAATAAAAAGGAACCACAATTTCACTAAGCAAGAGGTGGAGAAACTAGTGGAGTTAGTTGTAGCCCACATATATGATGAAGACAATCCGCTTAGCCCCCATCAGCGTGCAACAGCGTGGGAAGAAATAACTGCGCAATTAAATGCCTACAGCAGGGAGCTGCATGGTGATGTAGAGGAATAAACCAGTAGAGGTTGATGCGATTTTGCAATTACAAAAATATCAAACGAAATACACACATTTGCTAATTATTTAATGTAATCTTTATAAACTTTATCATAAAAATGTAACAAAATTATGTTCATTATTTAAAAAAAAAAATTAAAAGAAAAAATATAGATTTACCTTAGTTATTAAGATATTAAAGTTTCTTTAATTATTACACATAAAATAACTTTATGAAATTATTTACTATATATATATGAATTAAACAAACAAGATTAATGCTCCACTGAAACGTGTTTATTTTTTGGTCATTTTGAACATTACATGGTTTATCAATCATCAACATTTTATTACATTTAATGCAATAATTTTTCAAAAATACATATTGTAGATGTTGAACAATCTGAGGAGCAGGAGGAGGATCCACTGCTAATGGCCACGGAGACCAATTCCAGAGGAACTCCTGGATCCAGATGATTTTGAGGATGGTGAGCCAGTGCCTTCTACATCTTATGATGTGCCTGTTTTGTCACAAAGCCTCACACAGCCACCTCCTGATGAGGCCACCCCTTCTACCAGGAAACAGGCTCTGAGGCGTGAACTCAGTGTAGATGAGTCATTAAGTGCACAAATCAAACAGATAGAACAGGTCCTGGAGGGTGTGTGTAAACACCAAGAGCATCATGAGCAGCAAAATCAGCTTATGACCAATATGTGCAATATTTTGGAAGGCATCCGGCAAGACTTAAGAGAACATCATCAGTGACAATACAGCCTTGCTGAGCAACAGCTGGAAGTTGCCAAACAACAATTAAAATTGGAGGAATGTCGCCTAAGTTTGGAATTTCCACATGCTGCCGAAATATCCGCTGAAAAACCACAAGTGCCACCCAAAAGATCATTACGCACAAATGTGCGTGATCCTCCAACCTCAGAGGGAGAAAAGGGGGCAAAAAAACTAAATTATATAAGGAAGACAATTGACACATTGTAAATGTCATAAAATGTTTTTGCATTTAAAATTAATATTACTTGATTCCTTGCCCTTTTTTGGAGAAATATTTTTTACTTTGTTTACAAATATTATTCTACATGTTTTTATAGTTATATATTGAGTTTAATTTCTAATTATACAAAGTGTAAACAAAATAAATTTGTGTTTTACAACAAAAACATACATTTGTGCACAGTTATGTTGCATTGAAACGTCATTCAACTCTAAATGCGAGTCCACTTGGCAAAGTGGGCACTTCCATTGTGTGCACAGAGACTAGCTCTTACAAATTACACAAAGGGACAAACGATACACACAAGGGCTAGTGCACACACACACACACACACACACACACACACACACACACACACACACACACGAAAGAGGAAGCACCACAGGGATGCCACAGTCACAGCAAGAGGAAGGAGGCTAGGCTGGGACAAGAGGTAACAGTTGGACAAGAAGGCTGGAGGACACAAGGAGAAGGCAGGGAAAGTACAGGAGCTGGGGCACTCAAAATTAGAGCACAAAGTAGGAGCAGGAAACCGACTGGGCTAACCATGAACTATTACCTGAAGCAAATGACGGTGCTGCTAGAACTTATAAAGGGGCTGCTGGCCAGTTATTGACAGGCAGATGGCTCAGATTGGCTGTGTGACCTGTCAGTAAAACAGCAGACAGAATATCATAAAGGCAGAGAGAGGAAGGGCATGCCCACTATTAGCAGCAGCTGCTAGTAACAACATGTGCATGCAGGCCATGCATGGCCTGCAGGGAATGATTTCTACAGAGACAATGAATAGAACAGCAAGAGCTAGTTGCATTGAAGGTAAAAATGACATGTCGCCATGATAAGCGGGAGACGTAACAGTTGTGAATGACTGCAGGACCACAGTGCTCTATCTATATATGACATCACTGATGACATCACATAGGAGGCGTAGCGCCACGGTCCATGTTGCAAGCTAAATAATGTCTTGCGGTGGCACTGTCTGAAGGTATAAACGATTGTCTTTCATGTGTCTATATAGCTGTTTTGACAGATAGATAACATAATATTGGTTGTCTGAGTGAGAGAACAGCTGGCATGCCATGAGTAAAGAGGTCTGAGATGTACTGCTAACAGTAAGATAACATCTATAACATGTATATGCAGGGCTCCCTGTTTAAAAATGGTTGAGGAGGCCTAGTTTAAGATGATGACACCTCTAAGAACACGTGTCCCATTACTGTTATTAATAAAGAAGAATCTGTGCCCTACTTCTCCCCACTTTGTACAAACCCTCTATAAATTCTGCCAGTAGCACCATCAATCTGATTTTCCAAAACAGCAAAAAAGAAAAGTTTTTGCTGTTGAATTTTTCCACGGTTTAGTAGAATCTGTACATGGTATTGAACTATGTGTCAGTTATACGCCTACATAGCTTTTCTTTTCCATTTACTGCAATTTAAAAGTAAGACAGCTTGTCAAATCATGATGTAAAATAATTACTGAAAATGAAATGCAGTGGAAAAAAAAACCACTTAATAAATTCAAATTTAGTGAGAAAGCATTGGTCATGTTGTACTTTTCAGTGCACATATACATACATTTCCCGGAAGTTTTACTATTATACTTTTCAATTGAAAAAAAATCTATAAACATTGACAAATAAGGGATTGTGCACAACTGATCACAAATATTTACAGACAAAACAAACAAAAAAAACATGCAAAGGTTGTGGTGTGTTCCTGCT
>WWET01000113.1:1024814-1044665 GCA_011038615.1 Limnodynastes dumerilii
ATGCCAGGGGGAGTGAACACAGTTCTGCATGTGGAATTTAGATAGCACATTCCATATGTTAGTAGCCACAGCAGCTGAATTGGAGAGTTACTGTACATGTACAAAAGTGCTGTGTGAGGTTGGAAGCTAAGTTTAAATAAACTATTAAAAATAGGATTGTTTGGCATTGTCTAGAGCATTTATATACGTGTGATAAGTGTTAGTGTAAAGTCATCAGGAGAATGCCAACTACAATCTTCTTTGCAGGAGAGTGTTTTAAGGTTTCATGTGTTGTTAGTGTGCCATAGCTGACATTGAAGTCACTGTGGTACAAGGTTTAATAAAGGTAAGAGAAGAACTAGGTTTTTAGCTGATAAGGTTATGGTCTGAAAACGGGAGAGGGGAGTTAGTAAAATCAGATAGTGGCCATAGTTTACGGAATAGAAGATCAATGTTATTGCCATATTTATGGCAATAATCATTTAATTGTTAGAAGCCAATAGAAAAGGTTTGAGACAAAAACATTGAGGCGTCAGGAGATGAAACGGTGTTCATGAGGATGTTAAAATAACCTAGAATAATGGTTGGGATGTCTGAGGATAAGAAATGAAGGAGCCATGCAGTGTTGAAGAAATTGTTGTCATTTTGGGGTAGTAGGTCTCAGCTACATGCAGAGAGAAAGGGAAAGTGCAATTTGGGGAAAGCAGTAGTCCAATCCAACCTTCTCATCTTCCCATCCCCATATGGGAGTGGATGTTAGATAGGAAGTGGCCAAGAATGTAGGTTAGTTTGTTGCAGACAGAGCTCACATTCCATAGGGCACATTTTAGGGATATATATCATATACTCATTGTAAATGAGTGTCATTCCTCACTACCTACAGAAATACTACACTGGATGAGCCAACTCCATCTGATCTTGGAATCCATACAGGGTTGGGCCTGGTCAGTACTTGGTAGGGAGACCTCATAGGAATACCAGGTACTGTAAGTAAACTATAGAGGACTGTTGACCTTCAATTATCTGATGCATGATGTGGTCGCAACCAGGAAGTAATTAACAGAAGTGTTTTCATCAACCCACAAAATTTATTATAAATTGTTTGTTATGTGTAATAATTTATTTGTTCCTCAAGGGATACAAATTAGGGATGACTTGTGTTGTCATGATAGGTAGGTCTAACTACTAGTTCTAAAATATGGATCATTTATATATCCTTACTAAAATGATATATTTGAAGATTTTCATGGATGTCCCCTTTGGATTAAGTGATATCTTTTAACATATATGTGACTTTTTTTTATTTTTCTTTATCTCTTCTAGCCAAATCTTTAGTTCTCTAAAAGTTCTGCAAAAAATAATCTACATTTGTCCTCCAATAAATATTTAACTTCCTATGGATTGTGTTACTAAAATCCATTAGTTTTTAATTATAATGATAATAACATTATAGCTTTTTTGATCACTTCTTTTTTAACATTGTGTTGTATATTTTCTTTTAAAACATCGGTAAATTAATTATATTTTGCATCCAATATATCTTTGATATGGTTTGCCCTCATATTCTACAATATTCTACATTTGCATAACAAATATGTTTGTAGGTGCATATTCAGTCTAACTGTATTCATTTTATGTTGTAATATATCAGTAATCAGTAATTTTGCTAATCCTTTGACACATATTTTTACCAAAGTGCTGTTTGCTATTGATTAAAATTATTGATTGCAGTCATTAAATCTCTCTATTAAGCACACTGTAAGCTGGAGAAATCTAATCTAGTTCATTTTGTAATACATAAAGTTTGAAAAATCCTTGGGCACATTTTCAATTTTATCAAAGTGCTATAAATTTATAGAATGCAGTCATTAAGTCTTTCTCTATTAGGTGCACTGTAAACCAAATTCTATATTTTTTTTATAAATTGATGATTATTAAATTCAGAAATTCCATGTTTATATTATTCTATTAATTAAAATTCCATAATGGAGGAACAGAGTATACAACATGTGCATCCTAGTACTAATACTGGGACTGTCAGTCCTACTAGTATTTCAGCAATGTTTACTAGTAAAAATAGTAAATGTTTAAGAAGAAAACATAAGCAAAGGCACTCCCAAAGTGCAAACTTGTTATCACCGCTTTGTAAAACTTCATCAGAAAGTCATATTGAAAAAGTGATTGTGGATAAATGTCATATTGACATCATTTCATACACTATACGTAGTGGAAAGGAAAGGCTCACACTAAAATTTGCAGTTGCTAGTCTTGTCAAATGCACTAGAGTCTCCACAGCAAAATCCATTTCCAAAGATAGCCACTGAGGATCAGTCACCTGTAAATCAGGCAAATCCAACAGGGAAAAAAAGTAAGTCCCCTCCAATAATGGTGCCTTCTTAAATTTCAAAAATAATTGAAGAGAGTGTAAGGTTATCCGCAAAAGCTGACTGTGATTTCTGATCCTTCTCCAAATGTCTTGATGACCATTAGTCAAAATAATGATGCTGTTGATATTGATATTGAAATTGAGAATGCAATGGTGGTAATAGAAAATCAGCCACATGTTGAGGGTGCTCTTGTCTACCTGAAGCAAATGATGATGATGATGATGATGATGAAGGTCTTGTAGAACAAGTGGATAGCAATGTAGAGAATGAAGTTCTTTGTGTCGAGGAAAGTCAGACTTCAGTGTTAACAATTTGTGCCCTTTTTTTACCCGAATCCCAAATTGTAAAGGCATCTGTTCCATTTGTAGTGCCAAAGTCAGTAGAGGCAAGGACATCAAACATCTGGGCACCTCCTCAATGTTACATCATTTGCAACAAGTCAATACTCATTGTTTATCCCAAACTGCAAAATTAGTTTTAGAATAAAGTCCATCAACAGCTGCCATTAACAGGGATAGATCCCAATATGTCCAATCTCCACCAGTAACACCTTCATCATCAACATCCTTATTAGGGATGGTAGGTAGTCATGCATTGCATTCGCTCAGGCTCCCTTGAGGAATCCATGTGCAAAAGGATTGGTACTGGTGCTGCTGCTGGGGATGAATCCTCATCACACAAGGGGACCAAGAAGTCTATCCATTTCAAACAACAATTGTCTGTGGAACCAGCTTTTAATAGAGGAACCAAGTATGACAGCTATAACCCTGTATCAAAGCACATAACTTAAGCCATGACAGCTATGCTAGCAGTAGATTTTCATTCTATATCCGCAGTTAATACACCCGGTTTTATAAGATTAGTTGAGGCCATGTGTCCACACTACCAAATTCCATCACAGTTCTACTTTTCAAGAACAGCAATTCCTGAACTATACCATGAGATAAAAAGAAAAGCGATTTGTTGTCTACAAGATGCCATTGTACCGACTGTACATATAACTATAGATATGTAGACAAGCGATAGTGGTCAAACGAAAGATTACATGACTGTGAAGGCACCATGGGTAGGGTAATCACCTTCATCAGCAGCAGCATTAGTCATTCAATGTCAGGTCATTCACAGACAGGCTACTCTTTGCATCACCGGTTTCATAAATATTTTTGTCTTAGCAAACTTGCTGACTCTGCTAAAACTGTGCTCAGGCTTCGTGGTTTCGGATAGTGGAAGTCATATTTTATGCGCATTGCGAATTGGTAAACTTGAACATATACCTTGTTTTACGCACACAATCAACTTGGTTGTTTTTTTCTTAAAAAATGACAGATGCTTGCTGTGGCACTTAAAATCACTGGCCATTTTCGACATTCGGCTACCATCTGCCGAACTTTACATCAGCATCAAGAAAGGTTCCATTTGCCATCGCACCAACTGAAGCAAGAGTTAGCAGCTAGGTGGAATTTCACACTTTATATGCTGCAGTGACTGCAGAAACAACAGCAAGCTATAAAGATGTACACCTCAAATCAAGAAATAGGGAGAGAGGGATGTTACCTTACTGAAGCACACTGAGGAATACTCTCTGTGTTATGCAAGGTACTGAAATCATTTAAAAATGTAACCCATGAAGTCAGTTCAGATTCTGCCAGCATCAGTTAGGTCATCCCATTAATTAAGCTGATGGAGACGAAGCTGAAGACGCTGAAGGAGGAGATGAAGGTTAGTGACTCAACCAAGTATGTTGGACTTGTCTATCAAGTTCTTAATTCTGTTCGGCAGGACACAAAGGTTAGCCAGATCTTGGAAAATGATCTCTATATTTTGGCAACCATGCTTGATCCTGAGGTTTAAGTGCTATCTCAAGTCATTTTTTCCTGATGACACAGATCTTAGAAGATGAAAATAGCTACTTGTGAGCAACTTGTCAGATCAAGTTGCATATAACACGTCTCCTCCTTCAGCTTCTCCAGGAAATTCTACTGCCAGGAAACAACTGTTATTTTCAAACACAACCACTGGTGATGGAGAGTCAACATCGTGCACCACAGTCAGAGATTATGATATCTGGTCAGGCTTAAAAGACATCACCACATATAATACCACTATCATGAGCCAATCTGATAATGTAAGCATCAATAGAATGGTGATCCATTTCAATACTGGGAGGAAAAAAAGTAAATTTGGACACCCCTATACAAATTAGCAATACTGTACTTAAGCTGCCCACTTTCTAGTGTGTACTCTGAAGAAGTATTTAGCACAGCCGGAAACCTAATGAGTAATAGGCGATGAAGATTAAACCCCAAAAACTGTTCATTAAAGTTGATGTTCATTAAAATGAACTACTCGTCATTTTGTGATAAATATGGCAACTGTAAAGGACAATCAGACAATGTCGCGGTTGATTCTAGTGGGGATGAGCTAATATTGTGCGATGACGATATAAACAAAAGTGATGAGGATAATGGTGATGAGGATGATAACTCAAACCTTGAGGATATTTACCCATGTTAGCCGGAATTCCATCTGCGTGCCAAAAGACCATTTTTTTTCCTTCTCAGCCTTAAATTCAATAAAAAAAATGTTTATTTTTATTTAAAGCTGGCACTTTGGATTAATAGCCACAACTCAATCAAAAATAAAAAATATTAATAGGGCTGCAGCCAGGAAGGGAGCTGTGCAAAACTTCCAGACAAAATAGGTACAAAAAAAAATGGAAAAGGTTTCAGCGCACCCAAAGGAAAATATAGAATATATTCAAAAATTTACATGAAAGATTTCTAACTAAGAAAAATATATAAACTGGATATGGTAGTCTATAATAACACACAATTTATTGAGAACAAATCATCTTTAAAAATACCCAAATTTGGGCCCAAGGACAAAATGCTGCACAAATTGAGTGGTGCCTGGCTTGCTGTTGTGCTGGAATTACTCTTAGACTTGTACTCAACTTGGAACCCCCTGTTATGTCTTGATGGCTTCTACCTGAAGCTAGATAGTCTTCCAAAAAGTGAGGATTCGCATTCTGCCAACTTTGCAATTCTGCCAACCTCACACAGGAGCATATGGCCGCTTAGCCTGCCCTCCCACCCTCATTTAACTAGCTCCCCCCGCCCACCTACACTAACCTGAACGTAGGGGCGCTGTGGGACGTCCCCTCCAGCGTCCCTACGGCGCTGCTACGGACGCCCGATCTCCCTACGTCGCTGCTACGGACGCCCGATCCACGATCGGGCGTTGCCGTAGCGACGCCGGGCAACTTCTGCCCGGCGCATGTGCAGATCGGCTTTTTAGCTGATTTTACGCTTACGCCCACCGTCCTAGCGACGGCGAGCGTAGGTCTGGATCAGGCCCCTTGTCCGTATAATAGGATCTGAGCTGAATCTCATCTGCATCAGGTGGTCTTGTGATATTCCATATTATGGTGCAGGGCTGAGATGGAAGGGCCTATGGTTAATATTGGGACCAGTTAAGGGTCCCTTTTATTTTATTCGACCTTATTAAACCTTGCAAGGCGCCAAAAAGTGCAGGTTTATAAAACAATATTATGCTTTAAATAATGACATAATAAAGCTACACAAAGGATGCCAAGTCATACATAAACCATAAACAAAGAACCAAACAGTGCTGAGCCAAATTATACCTTTTAACTCAATAAATATATATAAAAAAATCAATATATAAGTAAGCACTACGGTAAAACCATAACAAAACAGCATTTATTAACAGACATTTAAAACATGATAAAAATTGGCACAATGGGCCTGATCCAGACCTACGCTCGCAAGCGATTGTACGCTGGTCGTAAGCGTAAATTCGGCAGAAAAAATGCACTGCGCATGTGCAGAGTGACAACTTCCGGTCGTTCCAAAGACCTTTTCGTAGCGGCGATTCAGGCGTCCGTATTCTTTGCGTTTTTTCCAACGACGGGGCGTGTTTATATTACGAAGTTAGTACGGACGCTGTAGTTAGGGAATGTAGGCGGGGGGAGCCATTTAAATTGTACAGTATGGGCGTGCTTAGCCCGGTACAATCAGCGCGTCGCTATGAAAATTCGATGGGGGGATTAAATTGTACAGTATGGGCGTGCTTAGTCCGGTACGATCAGCGCAACGCTACGAAAAATTCGCACCGATGCCGGGAAAAGTTAAGGTAAGGTTCAGCCAGCGTACGGAGGTAAAGGTAAGGGGAGTGTCGTGGGAGTGAAAGTTTTTACGCTGGAGCGATAATACGCTCCTCTCTCATGCGTAGGTCTGGCCCAATAAACCATCCAAATAATAAAACATATAGAAAATCATATTTTTTCTTGGTATCAATGTCCTAGTGATAAATTGATGGTAACAACTCCTACTGGATCTGTGTTAGCAATAAGGGCCCGGATTCACACCACCGGACGTGTTGCATATACGTCCGTATTTTACAGATATTTGCTACTGCGCATGTGTAGTAACTTTTTTACATAATGTACGTATCGTTTTGTTACATACATTGCATATAAGTGGTCTTTAACTCCGCATATACTCAATGTACGTAACAAAACGATACTTAGATTACGTAAAAAAAGTTACTACGCATGTGCAGTGCCAAATATCGGTAAAATACGGACGTATATGCAACACGTCTGGTGGTGTGAATCTGGTCCAAGGTGGCCAAGTGCTACTAACAGAAAGTCTGATTGGCGATTTAAAGATTGCAGCTCTCATTGTAGCAATGGTGACAGTAGCAGTTACTAAACACTGACTGCATATATAATTAACACAAAGCAGTCTATTAAAGTCTATAGGCTAGATTTATTAAGCTGCGGGTTTGAAATTGTGGAGATGTTGCCCATAGCAACCAATCAGATTTTAGCTGACATTCTCTAGTATGTAAAAAGAAAGTGAGAACTAGAATCCGATTGGTTACTACAGGCAACATCTCCACTTTTCCAAACCCACAGCTTAGTAAATCTGGACCCATATAAGAGTTATAGCAAAAAGTAAAAGCATATACCGGAAATATATTCCTATTATGTGCAGCAATAGAAGGTGTATAATTTTTACACACCTCTCAGCACGTATTAGTGCTGGGAGGCTTTAAGACCGGGAAACACTTTAAAGATGAATTTAAGACCGGGAAGCACTTTAAAGATGAATTTCCTTGCACGCTCTCTTACCCCTACCTCTGGGCTTTCATATGTCAGCAGCATATAAGTTTAAGTCTTGTGCTCTCATTCTTTAGATTACCATATGCTGTAGAAAACTTTAAGAGCTCTTTACTGACGATGGAGAGAAGGGTGACGGTGAAAAAGTCTTTACAAACACTTGACGCATTTACTGGCTTATAGAGCTACTTCTGAATTATGACTTAGATAGATCCATAAAATTGGTTTCTAAATCTTACTGAGTCTTTTGTGTGATTATTCCAGGTCACAACATCAGCCATGTGAACTTTATAGTCAACATTACTAAGTTATTATACTTTTTAAGGATTTATGCATATCTAAGGTCATGCCTCTTTTAATATGATTTTGATTGGATGTTTTTAGAGATAGAATAAATCAATATAACAAAGGTTTTTGACTATCTCTTGCACACTTCTTGCATAATGTGACACAGTAAGAACATAATCACAGACTATAGCTGCATTAGAAATGTTATTACTAATTAGCTGGTAATGTTGTTTAGAGCACAGAAATTGAATAAATATATCACAAGGCAGTACTGATTGCTGTGTAAGGCTCTTAAAGGATTACAAAATAAACAACACAGAGAATTTTATTTTGAACTGTTCATTACTTTGTTTGCTTAAGGCATGGTTGCCGACTCTCCCGGAATGTCCCGGACCCCTTTCTCCCAGACACAATACAATTACAATTAAATTTCATGTAACTATAGAAATAGTATTATTCCTGGACACTGTACACAGTGCCCGGACTACTGCACCTGGGCACTGTGTATGTGTTGCTATGGCGGTCCTGGCACTGTGCATGTGTACCGCCGTTATCAGCGTGATGCTGACGTAGTCATGTCAGCGTCATTTAGAAGAAAAGGCGCCATTGAGGGAAGAGGGAGGAAGAAGAGCAGGGAAGACAAAACAGGTAAGATACTTATAAGCCTTTTGGGGGCTAAAGTGTAATTATAGAATGTGAGGTGGGTGTAATGTGTAATTATAGCATGTGAGGTGGGGGTAATGTATAATAGCATGTGAGGTGGAGGTAATGTGTAATTATAGCATGTGAGGTGGGGGTAATGTGTAATTATAGCATGTGAGGTGGGAGTAATGTGTAATATTATGTGGGCAAGGTGGGGGTGTAATGTGTGGGTAGAGTATATGTATTGTATCTGTAGGACTGTATATATGTAGAAGCAAAGTATAAAAAATTCAAACAGCAAAAATGTAATTTCCAAGGTTTTTTAGAGGGGGTCTGTGTCTGAGTCTGTGAATTTCTTGTTGACCTTAGAATTAATCTGTCCCTAATAGTGCTTTACGCATGCGCCAGATGACATCACCAACACGCTGTTCATGATGTGTCTGCCAGAAGACGCCAGCCATTGCAGAGCTAGGAGAGTCGGCAAGTGAGAAGTCAGAAGAGCGCCGCGGAGGAGGAAGGAAAAGCGGGATACAAAAGGTAAGTAAAAAGGAGAGAAGCTGGAGAAACATGGTGGGGACTACTGAGGGGGGCTGGATGCACATGATGGGGAATACTGAGGGGGGCTGGAGACACATGATGGGAGACACTGAGAGGGGCTGGAGGCACATGATGGGAGATACTGAGGTACGCTGGAAGCACATGATTGGAGATACTGAGGGAGGCTGGATATTTTGCGGAACACCCATACACAAACCCTGGCGATGCAGGGACAGCCCCCCCGTCGACACAGGGACCCCCCACGGTGATGCAGAGACTGCCCCCTGGCAATGCAGGGACTGCTCCCTGATGACGCAGGGACCGCCCCCAGCCACACAGGGACGGCCCTCCGGTGACACAGGGACCGCCCCTATGCTTTTTACTTTTCTCCCTGAAATGATTTTTCAAAAGTAGGCAACCATGACTTAAGAAGGAGTGCACCTTGATAAAGGCTGTGGAATACAGCTGAAACGTGTCGGTGGTTACTAGGGGAGCTGCTTTTTTATACTTACATGTCTGGTTGGTGTTTGTTTTGACTGATGGGATTCTGCGTCTCCTGTTTGAGCTGAGGTTCCGAACAGCGCTGTATAAACATCTCGATCCTCTGCAATACAGGGTACGCTGACCCCTAGTTTTCATTTCCATGTTGTCTATGTTATTTAAGGTGAAAATTTTGAAATGTCTGGGAGACAAGGAGAATGGCGTCAGCACACAAAGGGCCGTATTCAGAGATCCGTCCGAGATAAGTGCGCAATTATTCGCACGGACGTAGCAAGGCAACACCCCTGGCACTCCCCTCACACGGACGGGTTTTCTGTGACTTACGAGTGACGTGCGTCTCGTAGTTACTTATGTGCGTATCTAACTAACAACGCCCACACCTTGCCCACACTCCTTCATTAAAATGCCTCCCCCGCCCATTTTTATTTAAATTCTCACGTGCGTATTTTTATGACGGAGATCCATGCGAATTTACCCACGTGCGATTCACAAGTCCGTCCAAGAGGCACTTCCACGCGTATAGTCTACATGAACTACATAAATATAGTTACTATGCATGTGCAGTACCTAAAAATATGCACGGAAATCGCCGCGAAAACGGTTCCCTGAATACGGCCCTAAAACCTTTGAGTGTCAATACACCATTCTATTACTGTGTCAGACTCTCTTCATGTGCTAAATCATTAAGGAGATATAAAAATAACCATAATTTTCTTTTGGTATATGTCTTGTGTTATCATTTCAAATATGGAAATATGTTTCTTTATATGGTTTATTAGTGAATGTTGATTCATATTGGCCACTTTGATTATTTAATAGCAGTATTTTTTATGTCCAGGTATTTTCTATGCATTAATTTTATTGTGTTTTAGGTATTTTTACATTTATATGATTGATTTGGTGTAATACTCATTACTTTTCAATTTTAATGTTGTAATATTCAATAAATTCTTTATTTATCCTAAATTTTTGTTGTTGTTTTTCTACTATGGGATTGTTCATCCCCAAGCAGTTGCTGGAAGATTTTAGTGAATAATTTTTTTTTTAGGTTTCTATTTATAATTGAACTTGACTGGTGAGCGCCCTACATCATATGTAATCTTTTTTACTTGTGATATTTTTATTTTTAACTTCTTAGTAACCAACCACCCTTTATCATTGAGCTCTGACTAGGATTTATCTTACTCCAGTAAAATAGAAAGGTCTTTCAGACCGCATTTGCGCAATGTACGTAAGAAAAATATACGTACATTATGTTAAAAAATTACTACGCATGCATAGTAGTAAAAATCACTAAACACCGGACGTATGTTATACGTCCGGTACTCTAAATATTTTTCTTGCTTGTTTTATGACAATCTTCTGGGTTATGATTACTAGTCACTGGTAAGTCAGTTCACCACCAGAATTGGATTGGTACTTTTAAGATGTTTTCTAACTCTTTTTTCTTTATACTGAACACACAACAATATTACACTACAGACTGGTGATTGAAAGCCTATATGAGTCAATCTGACACATGCTGGCAGTATCTAAGATCCATCTGGTAAAACAGATTATACTGAAGGGATGTGGTTGCCAGTCCGCCTGACAATATTTTGACAATGATACAACCTCCAGCTCAATGTTGCCAGCGCAAATTTGGGAACGGTTGCTATTTCGACCCATCCCAATAATGACAGGCTGCGTTGGGCGCAGGTTAAGAAGGTACAGTTAGGGTTAGGCTTCCAGAAGGGAGGGTTTAAGTCAATGTTTAGGCTGTGGGTCATAGACGGTTAGACCTAGAGCTCAAGATGTGGAAGATTAGGTTTGGGGATGAAGGGGAAGGTTAGGGTTAGGCTGCGGGAAACAAAGGGGTAGGGTTAGGATAGGATTAAGGGTAGGGCTAGGATGTAAGTGCTTACTTGTCGGTGGTCTAATTTCCAGAAGTTGCAGCAAGGACACTAGAAAATAAAGACTGCCAGCAATTTACACAATACAGGCCATCGTACTGGCATACCACACCCATTCTGAACACTCCACACTCTTGGGAAATTTCGCAATAAGCATTATGTGCTCAGTTATTTCTAATATCCATAGGAACTAAAGGATTTCAAGAACAAATCTTGCAGTTTTTCCAAGGGCATATACTATAGTCAGTATAAGCAGCAAGCCTCTGGCAACAAAGACTATGCCTATGAATGAGGAGACACAAGTCACACCTATAGAGAGGTTAACGTGAGGTGAAACTCTGACAAGAAGGTGATAAATACTATAAAATCTTAGACAACTGACAAATTTCCAGGGTCATTTGGCTATAGTGCAGAGTAGTATAAAGCACTAATGACTGAGCACCGGATTCACAGATACAAATTTGCTACTTTTTCCGTGTATATTTTTAGGATCGGAATAACTGCGCATGCAAAGTAACTTTTTTAATGCAATTTACACAGGACTTAGGCATGGATGTCCATTAGGCACAGATTTCAAAATCGTACTTAGTGACATACGTATGGAGGGGCAAAGTTGTCTTCCATATGTGCGAAGTTACATGAAAGTGGGTGGGGGGGCATTTAAATTGCTTTTTGAGGGTGCAATTAGTAATGTACGCAAGTACCTAAGCAGCTTAAGCACGTAAATATGCCCGTGGAGTTAAGGTTGCCCTATAGAAGAGTAAGTCACCAAAAAATCCATCTGTGTGAGGGGAGTGTCATGGGTGTTGCCTAGCAACGTACCTGCGTATATTTGAATACATATTACACACATGTCTGTGAATCCGGTCCAGATTCTCCTGCATTCGCTCTGTACACCCATATCCCTACCACTGGCTTGGATTGCTTGCAATCTCTATTCTCTCCGAGGACTCCTAAAAATAATTGTGAATAATGGCAAACAAAATGCAATAATAATGCCACTTCTAATCTCTAAGAGGCAGGGGAGCTAGATAAGGGCATCATCATCATCATCTTATTTTGGTTCTGGGAGGTCATTTCGTCAGATGTGTTACCTGTCTATTTAAATGTCAACATTTTAGTCCCATAATTAGAAATCCTATTAGCATCACATATTTCTGAAACCCATTACCCATTATTATATTTTTATGTGAAACCCCTCTTTACAAGAAAACAGGGCAGGAATATCTCCTTGTTCTGCTCATCCATCTTAGAGATAAATTACATTAGTAGATATATTCCCTTACAGTGAGACTTCTAGGACATAAAGAAAGGGAACAGAGTCAAAGTCAAGGCAAAAGGAACTGTGTTGGCAGATTATCTAGTTCTGTTTATCTTAAACCCTAGGATGTCCATAGCACTAGTTACAATATTTGCGGAATTCAAGGGAATTTTCCTGGTAGGTCAGTAACTTTTGAGTAACTCAACAGCCCTTATTATGTTTAAAGAGAATAAGGATATTGGACCTTATTCACAGATACGATTTTGCTAAATTTTGCTTGTGTATTTTTAGGATCGGATTAACTGCGCATGCGTAGTAACATTTTCCGTGCAAGTTACATAGGATTTAGGTGCGGAAGTCCATTAGGCGCGGATTTCTGAATCGCACTTAGTGACATACATGCGGAGGGGCGTGATTGTCTTCCGTACATGCGAAGTTACGTGAAAGTGGGTGGGGGCAGGCATTTAAATGGCCTTTGGAGGGTGCGGTTAGTAAAGTATGCACGTATGTAAGCTACTTATGTACATAAATGCTCATGTAGAGTTAAGGTTGCCCTATGGAAGCGTAAGTCACCGAAAATCCATCCGTGCTAGGGTTATCATGGGTGTTGGCTTGCAACGTACGTGCGTATACTTGCATACTTTATAACCAGGCATCTGTGAATCCAATTCATTGACAGTAACAGGTTGTAGTCACTTAGCTGTCTGTATAATATGGAGGCTACTGGGATGCTCTCTATATTGAGTGGAAGTCGCTAGGATGCTCTCTACATTGTGTGCCAGTTACTAGAATGTTGTCTGCACCAGGTGGCACTAGGATGCTCTCTGCATTAGGTGGAAGTCACTAGGGAGCTCTTTGCAGTGGGTGGCAGTAACTAGGATGCTCTCTGCATTCAGTGACAGTCACCTGCCACTGTAGTAGTAGCTCCCACAAAAAGTCTCAATTATTAACGATAAAAACATGGGTTGTTTATATAAATGTTCTTATCTATGCAGGATGCTGAAATGACTTAAAATAGAAGAAATGTTCTTGTGACAGGAAAGAATAAGCTAAATGATTGCTCTTCACTTCAATAATACATCAAACTCAAGGACACTGCAAGCAAAGGAATACTGTGGCTGAGGATGATTATCAATGATGCAGTTTCTGAGGGAATTGAACATCCCAAACATCCATCGCTTGACAATCACACTCTCCTTATTATTATCAAGTCTTTTTAAAGTTCTTTGAATTATCACAAGTCATTTACAAATCATTTTGATTTTCATGCCATCATAACATAGTGTATTCTATGACATTGAGGAATGTCTCTCTATGTACAGACTAATAAAGATAAAAATAAAAAAAACACATGCCATGAAAATGCATGATAAAATATGATTGACAGAATTGTATTTAATGTTAGTGTAATTATAGAAGTAATTCCAAAGATAAAGAGATTTATAGGTACAGGGAAAAAACACTAAACATTTCATCCTTTCCTTCACTTGTATAGTTAAACATTGAGAGCTTGGAATCCTCACAGCTTCCTTTCAGCTCAGCACGATGCCATGCTTGGTAGGATTCTGATGACTTGGAGGACTAAAGGAAAAGAACATTAGGCCAAATTAGGCCACTCTGTTTAGAGAAAGCTAATTCTTCCTCGCTCCAGCAATGATGAATATGTTTTAGCTACTGAATGCATTAAGCAGCACTATTAAAGCAGAATAATTGCTAGTCTGCTTTGGTCTTTTTCTTGGAATTACTCATTTTCCTTAGTCTTATCCTTTGTGTGAAACCTCAGAGAAGCATTATTGATTTGCTCAGATTATCATGTAAATAAATATCCTGTATTGATTATTCTTTGTCTCCATTTTATAGACAATTCAATTGTCTACACTTAATACTGCTTTATTGTCAAGCAAAATGGGAACTGCATGATACCCAAGGGGGAATATAGCATAACAACAAAGCACAGAGATTTCTACTTGTAGTATGCTCACGACTGCGCATTGTCAATATTCTTTGAGAAATAGTGGCGATATTTCTGCTTTTCTTATTTTAATCTTTATTTTATTACCAAAATCATTTTCAAACATAATAAATACTTATAATGCACAAATAGCAAAACTGAATAAAAAAAATTCAGAAGGCTGGAGAAGTGAATGTAACTAAATTGTACTTGATTGTTATGTGGCAGCATGCAAAAGAGCACGCTAGCATACAGATCAGACTCCTATGGAGTCACATATGCACGCCCCTTGCACTCCCGGCTCTCGGTGGTAAATCTGGACACTAATGTAATGTCTGAGTCCGTACTTCCCCTGCCATGTACCTTTCATTTAAATGGCGTTCCCCGCCTATATGGATAGATAGATAGAGCCATCGTAAGTAAAGGATCTGCCCCTGCCCCGTAAGTACTGACATACTTTGTTACGTACGGTAGTACTTGCGCTAAGGGAACATCTGCTGCGCACATGCGTAGATGTTCCGTGACAGGGAATTTAAGCAAATGTCTGTTGGCCATAGGTCAGGATCCGGCCCACAAATCCTATTTATTGTAAATAAAAGAAGTGTGTAAATCTGCTACACAAATACCCTCCAACATGACCCATTCTATTAGGTACAAAATACTCTGCTCCTCAGTTTCCAACTATCAGTTACTATGGTAACCACTTATTTTGAAGAGGCAAATAGGTTTCTAAATATCAGTTAATGCATTTAAACCAGGTGAGTGATAGTTGGAAGCTCAGGGGCAGATTAAATTGTACTTAATGGAATGGGTTATGTTGGAGGGTCTGCTACAAAGTGAATATCTGCAAAGATTGTAACCACCACCAATAACGGGACAAATAACCTCCACCGTGTCCCGCCCAAGCTCTTTTCCTGACCCCCCCCCACTGTCATGCTGCACGGGTCAAAAATTACCCCTAGCCTGTGTATGTGTGTTAGGAAATTAGACAGAGGTTGATGTGACAGAGGATGATGTGATGGATTGTTTAAAAGTGTAAAGAGCTACTTAATATGATGGCACTGTTAAAAAATAAAACATATATAAAATGACAATACTGTTAATATGGTCGTACTGTCTGACTGCCAAGACGTAAGACATCCTTTTACTTTCTCTGTGAAAGCAGGACGTTTATACTGTATATTTGAAAATAATAAAAAATTCTACATTAAGGAATTGCATTGGTTATTGGCTGTAACAAGTCCTGTTCTAATATTTTTTTTTATTGGTGATTTACTGCAATAGCAGTAAACAATGTATTAGTAAAGCACATTACACAATGAACCAGAGCTTGTGTCTGTGCATAAGCACTGTTGAATTTGTTGTGACCCATTTACCATCCCCACCTGCTTCCCTATTGCAGCACAGGCCAGGACCATCTTCCTCTATGTCAATCTGACTTTTTTACTTTTCACTTTTTTTGCACATTTTTCAATATTTTTTTAAATTTTCAATCTGGGGGGTTTCAGGGCAGCCAGAACACTCCCCCACCCCCCAAGTGCATCACTGACTTCAAAAAGAGTAAATTGGCACCTAAACAAACCATATTGCAATGTGAGGGGTACCAACAGCATTTCATGCAGAAATATGCCTCATTTTGCTAATTGCTCACAAATACAGAACAGTTATATTTTTAAACTCTAATTTATAGTTTACCTACAAAACACCCCTCTGAGCTGATTCTGTTTCCACATTTTGAAGTTCAACATGGTTTTACACAGGTGCAGGTGCTGTGACTCCCAACTCTGCATCCGTCCTAGGATCTTTAGAATACTTCACTTCACTTCTGGGCAAATAACAGATAACTTGTTTGATGAACATTGACTACACATTAAGATAAAAATAAAACCCCAACTATTTAGAACTCCTACTCTAATGTTTTAATCTTGATAAAGAATGGAAGCAAAACACTTGAAGATGAATGTGTTCTAGTAGGAATAGATGCTGCATTGTGTCGAATAAAAAAAAAAATATATATTAAATAAATATATAAAATATAAATAAATATATATATATAAAAAAAACTCAATGTAATCTGTGCGTGGGTATAACCAAAAGATTACGTTAATATTTCCATACAGGCGCAATATATATCTAATAAATAAAGGGGCTGATTTGGGGCTGCACTTCTACCTTTTTTTAGATGTAAGTGTAGCCCTGAGCAATACCATGTTGAATTGCAAGGGGAGGCAGATTTAAATTGTAAAACCAGAATTAAAATTAGGAGGTGAAGTTTCTTAGCTCAACTCTATTTTATAGAATAAACATAAAACTATGCAGTATTTTAGTTCTATGTGTAAAACTAATATATTTTCCCTGCATGCAAACATTTTTACATTAATTAACACCCCTTACTTTGAAAAGTGGTTTAGCCGAGCTGTACACTTGTGCCTAAAAAAGAGGTGTAAGTGCATCTCTGAATCAGCCCCAAAAAGTGTTTCAAGTCACTAAAGCTGTGTCTTATTCACAGGAGGTTTCAATCAGCTATAAGCTGCCGATCATTGTCAGAATGTTATATTGTTGTCATGTTTAGACTTGTAGTGTAGCTTATCATGTTGTATTAGTACTGAGTACTCGTGAGAACGAGAATTCTGACACTGATAATTGTGGCAGTGCCCAAAGGGTATAAATATACCCCAATGACAGTAGACCTGTCATTAGCGTCAGGATGTCCTGCGGGGCAGGACATTGTATTCGTCGTCTGTCTAGGGTTTTTTATTTTGCCAAGGACACCCCCGGATTAAAAGCTTAAAAGACTGGACCCCCATCAAAGCAGGTAAATATGGTATTTTTTTTCTTTGTGTGGGCATTTTTAAAATATTTTTATTTAGGTGGCACATGGCGCTGGTTTTATTATTTAAAGTATGTGGCCACAATTTGAATTTTTTTAAAGAAGGGGACAAGGACATGGCTTTTTTTTAATTATTCTTTTTTATTTTGAAGGGGCGCATGTCGCAAATTATATTAAATATATAATAAATATTTTTTGTTATGTTAGCACTGTCATTTTTTTAAATGAAAGGGACGGGATATTTGCACTATTTTAGTATTTAACATTATAGGGGGGCACTCGGGACGTTTACATTTTTGTTTTTTTGGAAGGGTACATTATATATATATTTTTGGGGGGGGCAGGGCATGCTACCGATAGTAGTGCTACTAGCGCAAGCATGCCTTGTCATTAATGGGCATGCTTGGACTAGTAGTTCTACTGGCGACAGCATGCCCTGGTGGGCCGTTTTTCATTTATTTATTTTCAGAGATGGTGTAAGCGTAAGGCTTATTAAGCAGCCACCGGACCGCAGTGGAAACATTTAAATATCATTCCGCAGGCGCAGCCCGGTCGGATGCGATCAGATTCTGTGCGCGCTCCCGATCTGGGCATGCGCAGTAGACATTTTGGCTGCACTTTCGTCTGATAAATCGACGGAAGCTCAGCTCTGAATCAGGTCCATAGTGTATGCAAGATATAGACATAGATCATTTATAATATTAAATGTGCATGCTTAGTTAGGAATACCTGACCATTATACTGATTAACCTCTGGACAAGGGACAATAGAATTGTGAGGTTTCAATGAGCTGCAAGTAATTTGAGATGGCCAGAAGAATCCACCTTACAGGAGGACAGAAGACCTTCCTCTGATCCTGATTGTTAAAAGACCACCTTTTACTAAAAGCAATCATTTCCCATACACTATAACTACACTATATATTAGTATGTCTTAAATAAAGCAGCTGTTTTGCCTAAAATTGATTTTTTTTTTTTTTACAATTTTGAGGGATCTACTAAAATAGTTATTAAATGTATTGTAGAAGATGAATTCATCATGTGCCAGAGACATTCTCCAGATTTCAATCCATACCCCAATTCAGTTCTCAAGAATGATGGATAATTATAATGATTAGCATTATCTTATTGCTACCATCTGAAGTTATTCTTTATGTGACTATTAGTATGAGATTTATACCCAGGTATTTAGAACTTTAAAGACAGTTTAATTCATCCCATCCCATGAGAGCCTGTAACATCTGTCGGAAGCTGTCAGAGGTGTCATTCCTTTTTAGTCATAATGGGTTCCAATTAGGTAGCCAATTCTGAACCTCTCTGGTTTCTTTATTATATAGGCTCCAAGCGCAGCAGCAGTTGCAGCAGCAGAGGTCAGGATCTGATCCTTGGTTGATAAGTAAATAAATTGCATAGGACCAGATCCTGATTTTATTTATTTTGATGATCACTGTCCGTTTGTATAAAATGGACTTGTTACAGAACTGACCCACTAAGGCGCAGAGTCTAACTATTAGGTGGTTTTCACCAGAGCCCCAGTAGCAGGTCATGGCCCCTAGTGGACGGTTCCGCGGAGAGAGAGAGAAAGACTGTAAGACTACAAAACACTGTAAGACAGCACATGATTTAGGCCAAGGAACTGGCTAAGAAGGCTAGGATAAGACTAGAGTAGATGGTGGAACAAATAAAACTGTTTGTGATTTGTGTGGTCTTTAGTTACTACAGCGTAGAGGGGAGTGTACGCCCACGCCTCCTGCAATCCCTGATCAAGATAAGATTCCTACCTTAAAATTTACGGCTTGGTCTGCGGACCAAACTGGCTGGCAAGTAGGGGAACAGACAAGACGTACAAAGACTGCACTATATTGACCAGGTTGACTGGTGTGCAGGTAAGCAGGCAGGGAAGGTACTATATTGACCAGGGAGTCTGGTGTGCAGGTGAGAATGGAAGGTAGGTACAGACACTGCACTATATTGAAAAGGCAAGCTGAAGGTGAGTAGGCAAGGTAGGTATAGTGAGTGCATAATATTGACCAGGCAAGTTGGTGAGAAGGTGAGTAGGCAAGTTAGGTACAGAAACTGCAATATATTGACCAGGCAAGCTGGCGTACAGGTGAGTAGGCAAGGTAGGTACAGTGAGTCTACAATATTGACCAGGCAAGCTGGCAAGGAGGTGAGTAGGCTAGGTAGGTACAAAGAATGCAATATATTGACCAGGCAAGCTGTCAAGGAGGTGAATAGGCAAAGTAGGTACAGAGACAGCACTATATTGACTAGGTAGATAGTGTTTTGGGAAGAAAGGAAACAGGAGAGACAGGAGGATGGATGGCAGGAATGAACTGGATTACTACATGGACAAAACACTGGAGACAACATAACAATAAATCAGTGAGCTAGGACAAGGCAGCAGGCAAAAATTACACTTAGAGAAACGCTATCAC
>WWET01000113.1:1062556-1101652 GCA_011038615.1 Limnodynastes dumerilii
TGCAAGTCTCTATGACTAAAATAGTCATAAAAATTTCTGCCAGTTTACCTATTACTAGTCAACATATTACTGGTGAGTCTGTATGACTTTCATATATACAGATTTACAGGGTGCCCCCTTCACATTTGTCACCTTTTCCACATTTAACCAGGGGTCTGTTTAATACTTTAAATACACAACAAACATACAATTCAGGAATCAGAATCACTAATTGTTCATGTAGCTTGACTCTTGCTTAAATTTACCTGTCCTTTGATACAAGGTGATCTATAGCAGTGATTGCTAAAGCTTGAGTCTATTATCTTCTTCCAGACACAGAAGAGAGAAGATCATATCAGGTTAACAAGCTCAGTGCTATAAGTGCTTATGGCACCATTTTCAAATTTTTTCGAAGAACCCCATTGCAGCCAATAATCTATATAGGCCTATAGAAGCTGAAACCTGTGCAGAAGAGAACAGAGATCTTTGTATGTTTGTTAACTCTCCTTTCTAACCAGGCCTTGGGTCAGATCCAGAATTAAGAAATTATGCGTACATAAGCCAGTTGGGAATTGGTACTGCACATGCACAGTATTAATAGTTCCGCATCGGAATTCAGTCTCTGCACGAGGGGCTGGCCCACTTACCATGCGTACGAACTATGCATGGTGGGTGGGCATAGGTATTTAAATTATTCAATAAGGGTTTGGCTATCTCTGTGTATGCAGAATACTTAGGGTAGGGTCCTGGCCATAGAAAGCAATTCCGCAAGCAGAAGTGCAGGGGGAGTGCCCTTTTCTCCTGCATGTAGAATTTTTTATACTAATATCTATAGGATGGGCTCCACAACAGAGGCTAAAGTACGGATTAAGCACTTTAATCTGGATCAAGTCCCTTAATCCTCAACTCCTACTGATAATATATTTGGCCCAGGGCACAGCCCATACATAATAAATGACAGTGAAAAGAAATGAAATGAAAATGAAAAGAAATTACTGTTAGGCTTTGCATTTTATTTATATCTTGGTGAAGGGGTAAAAGGGAAACACTGATGTACAACCAATTCCTGTTCCCAAAATAACAGGGGTACAACCAAAGTTGTATTTGCAATGCATAGGATACATGTAATGAATTGCGTGTATCATAAGACCTCATCATCAGGTAATGAATATGTACAACAAAGAGAGTCACAGCTACCAAACTAGTATAATACAAATATATAAGTGGTATAGCAGTGACGTATTGAATGTAAATTATCTTTGACTGTGAATAAGCTGCAATCAAGCTGCTATTTTGCACCTAGCAACCAGGGCATGTGCAGGGTCTTTGGCTAAAGATAATATATCTTTATTTATTATAAGACCATTCAGAAATCTTTAAATGCATTTTTTTTACTTTAAAAGAGATGTGCTTTTCATGTAATTGTTTATCGCATTGATCAAAATTTTTTTGCCATAATATTAAAACAGGATGTATTTCGGAAAATTATATTTCTGAAATACAGACAGCTGAATCTTTGCGTAAGTATGCTGAATGTATTTTTCTGCAACTTACTCACCTGCGCACTGCCACAGACCTGCCGCACAGGTTAGTGTATAAGGGGAGTCTTAGGGTCAGGCTGTGGGGAAGGGAGTCTTAGGGTCAGGCTGTGGGGAAGGGAGTCGTTGGGTCAGGCTGAGGGGAAGGGAATCTTAGGGTCAGGCTGCGGGGCAGGGAGTCTTAGGGTTAGGCTGTGGGGAAGGGAGTCTTAGTGTCAGGCTGCGGGGAAGAGAGGGTTAGGGATAGGGTAATGAAAGGGCAGGGTTAGGGTGAGGATTAGCATAAGGGTTGGTGTTGGATAAATATTCACCTCTCACCGCTGCAGATTCGTACTGGAGCTGTTCGATGATGGGGCAGAAGCAATCAATTTCAGAGAAATGTAAAAAATGGCTAGTAGAAAATGACCCTTTCGGAAAAGGCCGTTCTTACCAACAACCCACACTGTATTGAAACACAAGGTGAACTAAAGAAATGCTTGAAGTGAGCATAGGAAAGAAAATGTTTGGTCTCTCATTAGCAAGGTCTATTTTTGTTTTTTCTAATCTCTCTTCTGCTAAAGAAATGATGCAGGTTGGATGATCTCCTCTGTTGACCCTGGATATTGAGAAACGCTAAATTCTAAATAGATCCACAGAGTCCAATTTAGGAGTAAAGCTTGTATTACGTCTATTTAATTCTGATCCAGATCCATTAATGCTTGTCACAATTTCCTCTTCTCAACTGACTTTTGTAGATTCTAATTCTACCGCTAATTTCACCACTGATTCTCATATCAGAGTTTTGAATGCTACTGTTTCCAGATGCAAACTCTTGCTTCAAGTAGGGGTACTTCACAAGGAATGGATATCCTGGTTAACTATTTCACAGTTTCCTCAATCTATAATTCTCAGATTACAATGGATAAAGGAACATTCTCCAATATTGACTAAAATTTGGCTCAGGGCATTTTTTGGGGATTTGGTATTAAAAGGTTTTCAGCAAAAAGTAATTATGTGTTCCAAGGCTTCTGTTGAGTTATATTAGTCTAGTTCTTTACTTTTTCCAAATTATTCATTCTTTATTGATGTTTTTTGTAAAAGTTCTTCAGAGAAACTTTGCTATCCTTGTTTTGCTAATCCCAGGGTGTATTTCTCCTTCTAAAACTAAGGCTATACGTTTGAAAACACTGGATTTTTTGGAAAATATATTTCCTTAGCTAAAGTGGTATTTTTCTTTGTTAAACCTTCTCTTATACCTTGGATTTCCAGCTCCCGGCTTACTGCAATTTAGTTTGGTCTCTGTAATGCCCCTTTTTCAGTAGTTTATGTTACGAGATGCTATGTCCGTGTAGTGGCTCAGGACAAATAATACCAGCTGTTGATTAGCTGCTAGGATACTTATGATCATTGATCATGTGTCTTGACTGCTTGGCAGCCGGGATGTTTCTACCACTCACCAATCATTGCATGTTGCTGAGCCAGTCAGCAGGACCCGCTAGGCATCCGGTGCTGGATTTGCCATCTAAAGTTACCTTATTAAAATGCTGGAAAACAGTAGACGTAAGTTCTACTGTTTTCCGGCATTTTGAAAGGCTCTCTTAATGGACCCAAGCTGTGGGCTCCATTAAAAAGATTATACTTATTCCAAGAATGCGCTGCGCGACGTCATGACATCATGCCAGTGCCGCCCCCTGCCCCTGCACTCTATTTAAGCCAGCCTGAGCCCTGCGCAGAGCTGAGGGAGACAGAGCAGAAACGACTGGAATAAGACAGATAAGCACTTATTTTTCCATTAATAACGCCAGCGCGGAGCAGCCATATGATATACTTGCCAATGGGGATTCTGGGGATATTAAATTGCCAATGACAATATTAAATTGATAATGGGGATATTAAGTTGGCAATGGGGATTATGGAGATATTAAATTGGCAATGGGGAATATGGGGATATTAAATTGGAAATGGGGATATTAATTTGGCAATAGGGATTATATGGGTTTTAACTTGGCATTGGTGATTATATGGATTTTAACTTGGTTATTTGCACTTTACGATATCAGGCGTTTAAATAAATTATTTAGTTTTATATTTGGATTGTGTTTTTTCCCCTCACTTTTAAAGCTAGAATTAGATATGTGTCAGTGTTGAATATAAAGAGGATAAAGTACAAATGTAAGGAGGATAAATAAGGTAAGCATCAAAATTATTGTGCTATGGGTAGGGCGCAAACCGGCATCTTGCCTAGGGCCACATGGGCCCGTATTCAGAGTACCAGACGTATAACATATACGTCCAGTGTTTAGCAATTTTTATTACTGCGCATGTGTAGTCATTTTTAAATGTAATCTACGTATCTTTTATACGTATTCTGAATACGGGCCTTGAAGTCTTAGTCTGGCTCTGCCTGTCAGTCTCAGCTAGTTGATCAGCATCTCTATACAAAGCTGGCAAGGCTATAATGTTGCTAGAGTTGTGCTAGCTCCTTACTCTTTGTTTGTAGCTCTTCAATTTATTATTGTGTGTGATTGCTCCTTTTCCCTTGTTTTTCTGCCTGTATTTCCTGGGTTCCATTTCCCACCTATACCCCTATATGCTCCCTTGGTTTTGTTGCTCTGTCTCTCTTTGTTTGGTGCCTGCTGCTTGTGTCTGTCATATCCTTTGTTAGTCTGTTTTGTTTCCACTGTGGCCTGGGTGATCCCTTTTTTACCACTGAAGGGTTTTTTTCATCGCTCCCAGTTGGTGTTGGCTTCCAGGCTACCTGTGCTCCTAAACCTACTATTTGCCGAGGCTAAGCTCTACCCCTCACTTCTGGGATTGGCCACTGTGGGCCTTGTTAGTCTCTGTGCCCCGGTGATCTTTTCCTAATATTTTGTTTGGTGTTGTCCTCTACCTTTATTACAGCTATCCAGCTCTTCAATAACATTAGTAACAATTATTACCAAGTCATTTAAATATTTTCTTCTTTGGTAGCACCTATAATGGCCCTTACCTAAAAAGGAGCCTTATCAAAGTCTTGTCAATACAAGCTGTTTAAGACCAGCTGAGGAAAATTGCATTGATGACAAGGAATCAAGGTCAAGGGCGCTCAGAAATCACCAAAATAACAGAGGCAGAGAAAAAGGCAGTAGAGCGCAGGGGAGCTTAAACGCTTAACACTGCTGGTTCCTAAATAGAGGCTGCTGGCCACTGATAGGTCCGCAGCCTTCCAGACATGCTCCTGTTGGTTGGCGTCATGGCTACTAAGCAACAGCCAGGGCATAATAAATACGGGGATGAGAGCATGCACGCTCGCTGGGGGAAGGAGGTGTGGCTGCGCTATTACATGGCTAATTTGCATACTATCCCATGTAATGTGACAGCATGCACTGGGGGACACCACTGGCAGAGACCATATATGGTCCTAAGGAGCAGCCTCCGCACAAAGCAAGGTAAGCGATGTATGTAACATTCACATTTGCATGTGTCATAACTTCTCTGATTTTGTGTAAGGAAATATTCAGTTCCCACAAAGTCATTAAAATATGCAACAGATAAATCTCCTGATAGGCAGATTTGAGTTGGCCACTAAGTAGAGCTTAACTACTTAAACGCAGCGTTAACATTCTTTTTCTGTAATAGGAGGAAATTATACACATGAAATACATTAAATTAGAAGCAGAAACACACAGTATGAGGCAGTTATGCTTATGATGTTACTTGTTATCAAATATAAATGACTGCGATATTGTTTCATTATTTTTGCTAAATGATAAAATCTGGAAAGCAATGGACATTCATAACAGAAAACTGTTTTCAAACCAGGGATACTGACAAATTTTCAATATGTGACCTTCTAGCCTTAAAAAAATCATAAAGTCTTCCCAGCTGTAGGCAGCTATAAACGAACAGCTAGTGTGCAGGATTAGATTAATCCCACATTTCATCAGTTTTGAAAGTCACAGGTAAAAGTCATTCCTACATTTTTCTCTTAAACCCAGCTGGAAAAGGATATGAATGTATTTTGTCCTAACTGTGTAGTATGAAAGTGTCACATTGTACATGGCAACAACAGTACATAAAAAGAATACAGTTTCATTCTCTGATATTCTTTAAATGAGAGAATGAGATTAAAATGGAATTATGCATGTATGTTTGCTTCTACTGTGCTTTGATGCTTGTGATCCTTTTTTATGTTTTATATTTCTTTGTGAATAATTGAACACTGGGTATGTGGGGTTAGTTTTGTTCTGTCTCGCATGTTGCAAAAAAAAAGACTTTGACATGCTGCACAGCAGTTAGGCATCCAGGTGAGATATTGTATACTAATTATAAAGTGCAGTTACAAAGATTCACATTATCCAAAGATTATACTTAAAACCAAACAAATCCAGACCAACCTTTTAAACAAAATATAAGTATATAAAATAAAGATGTACGAAATATAAATTATTGATAAATAAATTGTTTCTTAACTTTCAGAAAATAATGTGAGTTTGCAGACATAAAAACAACATAAATTCTATTTGCAAAAACAGAAGCTCAAATAACGAAGAGCTATTTTTAGAAAACATCAATAACATTAACAAAATGTTAAAGGGTGCTTACTGTACTGAATACAAGTGTCAGATACAATCAGCAATGCTCAAATAAATTGCTCTTTAAATATTGATGCTGATTTGCATAAGCATATTGCAACAAATTTTGGTGATGGTCATAATGACATTGCACATGTGTATCTGAATGTAAATCACTCCCTAAGTGTTTATGCCAGAGGACTTGGCATATTTTATGATTCCTGGTATTGCACATATGCTAAATAAAATACAGTTTATTCATAAGAATAAACAATCTTTGTGTAGAGCACTTTCTAAGTGAAAGAAACATAAAGGGGTGTTCTAATGTAGCAAGCATGTTTTTGTAATTTACACATGATTAATATCTGAAACAAATGAAGACTTTCTGAGTTAGTGGTAGTTTGAATGCATTCATGTAATTAGATACATTTTGGTTGCTGAAGGACATTTTTTGAGAACTTGGATATAGTGATGTATTATGCCTTTCCTTAACTTAATATAAGAGGTGGTATAAGTTTTTCAGTCTAAGTTTAATACCAGCATCTGAGTTGTATACATAATGTGATAGCAATCAGACTAGAACTAAACACATTAGGGGCTGACTTGGAAGCCTCTGTACCCAGGTTGCGGTTCTTGGTCTGAGCGGCTTTATTTTGAACATTATACAACCACCAGCTGAATGGTGGGTGTATCATAGTTCAACAGCCCTAAAAATAGAAAATTGCTATTGAGAATGGGAATCTATTTCCCCATTCCCAATAGTGAGTGGCTGTGGCAGGTAAATTATGGTTAGGTTTTAAGGGGAAGGTTAGGGTTAGGCTGCAGGGCATGTAGGGTTAGGTTGCGGGACTGTGGGAAAGGGAGGGATAAGACAGGGTTAAGAGCAGGGTTAAGTTAAACACTTACCTTTCAGAGGATGACTCTATGCGAATGACTGCCATTAATTGAAATTAAGACTATCGTACCAGAAAACCACCCTCTCACACATACAGTATTGGGGATAATTAACAGTATATATATTGCAGGGATAGTGAATGGAGATAGTAAGTTTAATGAGACAGGGATTGATTAAATAGAGTAAATGAAAAAGGGCAAGACATAATTGAAACTCTGAAGTCTCTTGGCACTGTGTGTGCAGTGTTTTTGGTTCTCCAATGCTCAGCTTGTCTATGTTCCATGTGTATCAATATGGTTGAGGTTTAATGAGGTGTATCAGTGTGATTGTTGTATACTACTTAGCTGTCTCCAGACATTAGTCTCAGCAGCTAGCCTGTCAGCAAATATATATTTGACCTGATCTAGCTAGATATTCTCTCACCTCACACGCAATTCACTAAAGGCCAGAGTCTCCTTCTCAGCATGTAGACTCTCTTTCAAGTAGCTCTCCCTCAAGCAGATTAGTCTGCCAATATCAAATATACTTAGTTTCTAAAGGACAGCACTATACCTTGAAATTCGATTGGTATTGCTTGGGTGTTTCCCCACCCTTGCTGAATCTTCTCTGTTTTCTCCCTTGTCACTACACACTCCTTCTCTCACAATCCTTTCTCTTTTACTATGCTTTCTTGCACAATGATTTATCTCATCATCTGTGGCTGATCTTCATAGCTGATCAAATGACTCCTTTTAATTCTCTTTTTGGTGTTCACTTTTTTGCTGCAGACATTATCCCACAGGTGCTGCTCATTGCCTCGATGGACTGCCTTATCACCTGTTTTATTTAAACCCTTCAGTGACTACACGCTCTTGTCAGAGTAACAGGTTTCCTTCCTTGATATTGTATACTAGAGTCCTCTCGTATGTTCTTGTTCCCTGGTTCCTGGTCCAGTCTCGAGTCCTCAGCCCCAGTTATTCAGGCCTCAGTTCTTATACTCCTGTGTATCTGGTGTCTGCACTTCTAGTGTCCAACTGTTCAGCATCCAGTCTCAGTAGCTGCCAATGCTGCCATTCTGCACTACTCCTGCAACCCTTGGATTCTGTTCACCTTCTCAGCATCCCCATGCTTGACCAGAGGGCCATGGCCTGCTGCTTGCCTGTGGCCAAGACTATTCCCATAATTAGGGGCACCAAGCTTATGGTTAGACTCCGGGACTCTGGTCCGGATTGGTCTGAGTACAGACCAGCAGGACAGAGGTGAGGTATCTCAGCCTGAGTAGTCTGTGGTTTTCACCTCAAGTAAGGTATGCATCTCAAATGTAGTTAGAGTGGCATACGCCCAAACATCGGAGAAAAAAGGGCACAGGAGCCCACTATCAGAGAGAAAGAAGGATATAGAAGCCCATCAATGGCTACTGGGGTATGCACCATGACAGTTAATATAGATAAATCAGACTGGATCCAGAATTATGTGTGACATGCCACTTATGTATTTAAAATGTGTAAGTACTCCATGCATACGTTCTACACATGCGCAAACATGGTGGCCACGTAATGGAACACACTATGATTCTGAATAACACACAATGGGGCTAATCCTCAGGAACGGCCGCTAGGGGAATTACATACAGCTCGTACGTAATTCCCCTATATCGAAGGTTATGTTCATGTGCACAACCTTCTTACGACGCCATAATGGCTGGTGTACGTAAGGTAAGAAAAAGGGACTATCCCCACCTTTACGCATGTCGTATCTCCGCCGTGAAGGCAGAAATAGACATACTAAGGGGGGATGGTGCGGGGGAAGCCCTGTTATGATCAGGTATGTGGCCGTAAGGCCGCATACGTGATCGTAAAAGTTAGGATAGGATTCTGGACACATAAGTGCGGGTGTGCTACAACCACGGCCGTAAAGACCTCGAGCCCCCGTAAGGCACCTGTAGGTCAGGATCTGGCCCAATAACCCATTCCAACAGCAAGTGACCCACCATGTGTACATAGAAACATAGAAAGTGACGGCAGATAAGAGCCACATGGCCCATCCAATCTGCCCATTTGTTTATTGTTCAAAACTATACTGACCCTAGACCCTAGTAACCCTCAATTTAGTTTATAATTTAGGATATCCTTATATTTATCCCAAGCATGTTTAAACTGTTCTACTGTATTGGCCTCAACCCCCCCAGATGGGAGGCTATTCCTCTTATCTATCACCCTTTCAATGAAGTCATTTTTCAACACGTTTCCTATAAACCGACCACCAGTTTATACACGTCCTTGTGTTCTATTACTACTCCTTTGAAAAATGCTACCTCCCTGTGCCTGGTTACACCCATTGATATATGTGAAAGCTGCTATTGTATCACACCTTTCCCTCCTTTGCTCTGAGCTATACAAGGTTACTTCCTCTAGTCTTTCCTGGTACGTACTGAGACACAGGCCATGCACCATATTAGTTGCTCTGTACAGTTTACCATGTGCAGTCTCTACATCCTGTTGCACCCTTAGATTTTAGGCTCCAGTGCACAAAACAATGCAGATTGAAGCTGGTGGATACCAGGTGGGTGGTCTATAGTCCGTTTATGAAACAAAGCAATAGTGTTAAGTGTGGGGAAACTCTCTTTGTGATCACAGAAGGTCAAATAACAATAATTAAGTAAATGTTACCTGCTGATGTTAATTGTAGAGATATGTTTAGAAAGGATTTCACTGGACAGTTAATGTCAGAATTAGTAAATGCAATATATCTGAGAAGAATGTTATGTCTATCGATCGTGGATGTGCAGCCGTACTGATTTGATGAGCTCTACCTGTTGACAAGCAAATAAAACTGGACCGGTCGCCAATCCTAATCTCAGATCCGCAGCTGTCGGTTTCCCCAGTTGATCGGCACAAGATGTAAAATCTAACACATCATCGATGAGCTAGGAGAGGAAAACACAAGTCACGTAAGAATCTGCTGCACAACATGAGGATTTCAAGCGCTACCACACTACAATGTCTCCCCATCCAGTCATGTGATCACTATGACATACAATACTGATAGATATGTAATTATACGCCAACCTTCTACTCTGCTATGTGCTATATACAGAACAGGATAACGTACATTAGTGAAACCCAATGCTAGTACATGTACATCCCCAGAAGAGATTCTATTTACTACAACCCTCTGTTGTCTATCCTGTAACCATCCTGTATACTGCATGTATGTATGCATGGTGGATGGGGGTATTTAAATCGTACAGTATGGACTTGGCTAACCCCTTACGTAGAATACTACATTTTGAACAAGTCTATTTTGCATAGGGCTATATGCATAAAAGTAAAGGTAGGATTCAGCACACAGACGCTTCGTACTTGCAAGGGGTGTGCACTAACATTGCATGTATTGAATATAGGATCGCACTTAGCATATGTTAACATCTGATGCAGAGACTTATGAACCTTATGTGTTATTAGTTCTGGATCTAGTCAGTCTTTATTATGACTAGAAATTGCATTTCCAATAAACTATTATGTGGCTGATTTGCAGTTACAATTGTCATTTCTGATGCTTTAAGCTCAGTGGGCTAGAGCCACATTCAAGGAAGGTAGCCAATATACCTATTTCACCTATGGAATCTGCCTGACTATATGTACTGCTCATGTGTAGTTCAAAGGATGGCATCCATTCAATACAGAATTTTGTCTCCCACGGGGAGGGGGTGTCTGACATCGTGTGTACGAGATGAGCATGGGGAGTGGGAACCAAAATGGTAATTGTACAGTAACCCTTACATACGTTTCACTATTCTGTCCATTGCCTTCTACACGCAAAGGGCCTGATCCAGAGCTACGCTGTGCAGTGGTTCGTATTTACGGCCAGCGTAGCTTTAATGCACTCCCCAACACTCCCGCTATGGCCAGAGTAATTACACACTGTTACATTGGCTGAAGGCTACCCTAACTTCAGCCGGCGTAACAGTGTGTAATGTACGCCGGCCACATGTTCATAACTCCCTAGCCCTGCCCCTTAATCCTAATTTAAATGTCCCTCCCTGCCTACCTTCCGTAACTACAGCATAGATACGGTGTTTCCCACCCCTTCCTCCGTAACTATGCTGTAGTTGTGGAAGCATGATCCTGCACAAAGGTTTTTTTTCTTTTCAGAAATGCCGAACTTACGCATACGGCCGCTGTGACTACGGCGGCGGACGTAGCTCTGGATCAGGCCCAAAATATTTATATATATAGAATATATATATTACATACATATAATGAAAGAGTTACTTGACAATTAAGCAACTACAATGAAACACATAAAGAACTACATGAATTGAGCAAAAGCAGGTATTTTATTTTGCCTGGTATTTGTACAAATAATGTTTTGCAAGACCCTTTTCTCATTTTTGCTTCCTGAACCATGAACAAATTCCATGACTGCTAAAGAAAGGCAGCTTATGCATCTTTACTGTGCCAGCAGCTGTGAAGAAAATTTTATGCTGCCATTTCCAATAAGTATAAAAAAACATTCACAGTGGAGAAATGAAAACTTGTGACAGTGAGAAAATGTACTGTTAGCCTTAGGGGATGAGAAGACCAAATAATGTTGAAAAGTCCATGCTATTACAGATCACTTTTGCTGAGCATTAAATGTCACAGAGCTCATTTAAAAAAGAATTACATTTGGTGTTTTTCATTTAAAGAAAAATAAATTAATGAACTGCACAATTTAAGTCACTTGGCAAATCCGGTTCAAAGAAATGGAGAAGCCATTTACCTTACAACTGAAATGTTCAGCTTTAAAGCTGCCTATTCGGAGAGGTATGACTTTTAAGAGGATATAAATTTATAAATGTGGTTTGAAAATATATTCCATAAATTCTCAATATAATAACTGTTATTGGCCAGAGTTCCCAAGTGGCCTTTCCAACAACAATTTCTCAAACACGCTGCGGAACAGGATACACTGTTATTACTGAATATAACCTCTGTCAGCAAGGTCGCATTGTTTTAAGTAACAAATTGGGGTGCAGTCAATGCAGAATTAGCAATGGTGTGGATGGGACTACAACCCTAGGCCTACATCTGAAAATAGGCCCATCAAGAAATCCAATTAACATGACGAACGGTTGTTTAGCCGGCTGCGTTGCTTCCAACTATTGAACTCTGCCTGTGTATTTTCATGCACCTCGATCACTGCTCTCATACTGAGCAGGTTTGTGGTGTCATTACAATGTAAAATGGTCAATTTTTGAGCTGCAGCAGCTCCTCCCATCAGCCATAATGGAGCGCAGATGTGCCTCGTTCACCCTCAGGGATCTAAGAAAGCATTTTCTCCTTCTGCCATACTGGTCACACCAATGCACGGCTGGTCATGCCCACATTAATGGACCCTTTTAGCCCCAGACCCATGTGGCCTTTAATCCAACCCTGGGTTCGGTGTTTTAGCCTAAAATCATACAGAACATCTGCACAGACCTCAGTAATAAGAACATCTTGATGAGGATTTAGAGTTAAACTGAGCGCAGATCATAATATATATAAGATATAATGTATATGTAAGAACTACTTATTGTGTAGTAAAGCCCTGTCCAATGCCCATACTGCTGAAGGATGTGCTGGGGAATTGATTTGCATATTCAATTATGTGCAACTGTACTATTTCAGCTTCACAATTTGCTTATATATTTTAAGCTTCTCAACACACTTTGTACTGGATAAGGAATTTTCACATGCAAGAGAAGTTTAGTGAGGATGTCCATGTGTTTTTGAAAAAAATTATTGTGAGTTAAAAAATATCATTAATAGTTTAATGATATATGAAATGTCATATTTTCAACAATAGGACTTAATGTCTGAAAAATAATAAATAGTCATTAAATGTGATTCACAATATAATATGTTTTCTTTGTTTAGAACTTACCTCTATATTACATCTTATAGTAAATAGCAATGCAACTTAGAGTTGACAAAGTCAGCCTTATCTGTTCTTGTTAGTGTAGGCCATCGTATTTTCATTTGTGGAGTTCACTCTATCTATACTCATTCATTGTTGTGCAGCCATATTGTTGCATTCTGGTGTAATTTATGTTTGCTCTTAAGCAAACTTAACTGGAAATATTGGGCAGTTTTTCCAGAAACCAATAGTAAGTAAATGTCTTGGGATGTCAGATGTTAGTCTGTTGCATAAGAGTTCCCTTTTTACAGCCATGGCAGATGTTACCACACGATGACTATCAATTCTGACCCTATACTAACACTATATACCAACCAAATGCATAGTACTCTTCTCACTAGGTGCAGTAATGAAAAGTTACAGCATTTAATATTTTTCTTTCTTTTTACCACTGAGGTTATAGACTTTTCTGAAACACACTTCAAAAGCTGGAAGCTTATATCCACCTAATCAGTGCCACCAGCCATTATACTAGGATGCATACATCATGACCTACGTATGCTAGCGTTTTTACGCTAGCCGCTGACATAAAATCGCCAACTTATATGTACTGCGCATGTGCGCGGAAGATGTTACGCAACGTAACTCTGATCATATGTAACTTCAGTGTAAATATGAATGAAAGGGCGTGTCTTCCATACGACACCCAGAAATATGCTTTGTAGGCGGAGGGAGGCATTTAAACCGTACAGTATGGGCCAGGTTAGGCCGTTATGTACGTCAATGTTAAGGTAGGGTTTGGCAAACGTAAATCGAGTAAAGTACATACTCCCAAGGGGAGTGAATATTACTTGTGTAAATACGCTACACCAATGAATGTAAAAACAACTTAGGCCTGCATCTACCCCAATGACTGTAAAACTCAGTTACAGAAACAATGCATGCTAGAATACATTATACTCTTTATTAGCAGATGAAGTAAACACCTCATACATAGCAAACAAATTGTTATAATGCAAAACCTTAATGTATATTTAGTATAACAAAGTGCAGAAACTATAGATTATACTTGGTAATATGGTTTCCTCTACTCCTATATGTCAACACACAATGGGTTATTCCTCCCCTCCTGGAGCCAGACAGGAAATAAAGAAGACACCACCTGTATAAAGCTTCCTTCCTCTGGTCCGCAGTGTCTTCCAACTTCAAAAGCTTAACAAACTTAGGTTAACATGACAAAGAATAATAAACATATTACATAGTGCTGGGAAGTAGTGTGCTGACGTATAGTAGTAGACAAAACCATATTACCAGGTATAATCTACAGTTTCCCCTGCCTCCATATGTCAGCACACCACCGGATCATACCCAAGCAGTTAGACCTCACTGGGTGGGCTGACCACTAAACAAACTTAACACAAATCTAATAATTCTTAGAAACTGCATCTAACACCTTTCTGCCAAATTCAGATTCTTTAACAGAAAAAATGTCCATCCTATAGTGTTTTGCAAATGTGTGTATGGAAGCCCAACCTGTTGCCTTGCAGATTTCCTCTACTGAAGCTTCCTCCCTTTCTGCCCATGAAGAGGCTACTGCTCTGGTGGAATGGGCCCTTAGACCCTGAGGCACTACCTGACCCTTTATTCTATACGCCATTGCTATACAGGATTTTAGCCATCTGGACAACATACTTTTGGATGCTGGGCCCTCCTTTTACTGCCTTCAGTCAAAATAAACAACTGCTTAAATTTCTTTAAGTTCTTTGGACGTAGATGGAAAGTGCTCTTACAAGATCCAGCGTATGCAATTTTGATGGCTCTGGGGTAGAAGGGTTGGGATAGAAAGCAGGTAAGCAGATGTCTTGGTCTGTGTGGAACTTTGATACTACCTTCAATAGAGAGTCAGGGTTGGTTCTTAAAACCACCTTATCTGAAAAGAAGTTCATATCGGACCAAAGTGTGTTAAGCCCTGACAACTTTCTTGCTGATGTCACTGCTACCAGAAAATGAACTTTCCAGCTTAGAAATTTAAAAGATACTTCTAATAAAGGCTCAAATGGGGGTTCCATTAATACTTCCAATACTAAATTTAGTTCCCAGGGAACTAGAGGTCTTTTAACTTAGGGCCTGATTCTCTTGGCCACTTGGAAGAATCTAGCAATGCATTTGTTACTAGCTAGGTCAGAATCGAAGAAAGCACTTAAGGCGGACAACTGCACTTTAAGAAAACTGAGGGCTAAGCCTTTTTTGAGGCCATTCTGAAGGAACTCCAATATTGTAGGAATATCGTGTGTTGAATGATTGTAAACATTACACCAAAATGTGAAATTCTTCCATACGCTATGGTAGGTATTACAGGTGGATAGCTTCCTTTCTTTAAGGTGGGTGCTAACAACCTTATTGGAAAATCCTTGTCGTTTCAGATTCTCCCTCTCAACAGCCGTCAACTTCAGGGCACCTGGGTCTTGATGAGCCACTTGTCCCTGCGTCAGTAGTTCTGGGAATACTGGAAGGGTCTAGAGTCCATCTATGGCCAACTTTGAAAACCATGGCCTCCTGGGCCAGAATAGAAACACTGCGATCATGGTTGATGTTTCGTTTTCTATTTTTCTGAGTACTCTTGGTATCATGGCTATCGAGGGAAATATATAAGCCTTTTCAAAGTTCCAGGGAACAGTCAGAGCTTCCACAGCCAGAGCTTGTGGGTCTCGATAACGGAAATAATAGCTTTTGACTTTCTTGTTGTTCCGTGAGGCCATTAGGTACACTTACGGCAAGCCCCAGATCTCTATGAGCTGCTGAAATACCACTTCAATCAGCTGCCACTCTCCTTGCTGGATAGTATTCCTGCTCAGAAAGTCTGCTTTGACATTGTCTTTCCCGGCGATAAAAAAGGCCTTCTGATAGGTGCTTTTCTGCCCAGGCCATAAGTTTCTTTGCTTCTACCATGAGCTGGACACTTCTTGTTCCACCTTACCTGTTTATGTGTGCCACCACCGCTTTGTTGTCTGACTGGATGGATATCGCTTGTCCTTCTAAAGTGCTTTGTAGCCATCCTAAGGCCTTTGTGACTGCCTTTCAATTCCCTCACATTGGAGTGTAAGCGTTGGTCTTGGTTTGACCACTTGCCTTGCACTGTCACTTGACTGCAGATGGCTCCCCATCTCTGGTGACTACTGTGTATTCTAGGGGGGCAAAGGACTTGCCTTGTAGCAGTCTTTTCTTGTCTGTCCACCAATTTAGTCCACCAATTTAGGGATCTCCTTACTTCTTTTGATAGCCAAATTTTTTGCCGTCCTTTTTTAGGATTTTTGTCCAATTGTAACAGAAAGCACCCTAGCAGGGGTCTTATGTGAGCTCTTGCCCATGGAAGTAACTTAAGTGCTGCAGTTTGTATTTTCAATACCCTCTCAGTCGTTAAAGAGATGGTCATGGAGTGAGTGTTTATCAAGATGTTTTTGAGCCATCCGTCATGCTCCAGAGTAAAGAGTGCTTTTTGAGTATGCAACTCTGCTAACTGTATTGAATTTGTCACTATGAGAATGTTGTAGAGATACGGCCAGATTAAGATTTTTTGCAGTCTTAATAGTTCTACAATGGTGATAAGAATTTTGGAAAATGACTTTTGATGTCCTGCGAATATTGGTACATGGAGATAGGTGTCTTTTAAGTCGATGGAGGTCATAAACATATCTTGATGTAGGTACGGGAGAATTGATTTCACTGATTCCATTTTGAAAGTTTGCAGCTTGATGAACTTGTTTAGTTTTCTTAAATTGAATATGTTTCTGAAGCCTCCAGTTGCTTTTGGTACTTTAAAGAACCGGGAGTAAAAGCCGCTGAATCTTTCTGTCTCCTCCACCTCTATCACTACCTGTTGTTCGATCATGGTGTTTAAGTTGTTCCTTTTTGTAATGTATTCCTCCTTGGAGGTTGGCTCTGGGGACTCTGTAAAGAATGGTTCTGGATGTTTCACAAATTCGATTTTGTACCGCTGGTCGCTATCTCTTGTACCCATCTGTCTGTTTTTTTAATGTTTTTATTGTTTACACCATGCACTCATACATAATATCAATAAATACATATCTGTACATATCTGTGTGGACAATATTCATTATTTGTCATAAAACAAGGGATATTAACATACTATATCTAACATGCCTAATATCCATATCATGGATCTCACTATGTAACCTTCTCTAACATAGAATTTTGATCATATACATATGTAATAACAGCAATTAGTTTAGCATATAAAACTGTTTCCTCTCATCAGATCAATTTAAAGTAACAATAATAAACAATTCGTCTTCATCATATTTTCAAAATTGAGATCCCATTCAACAATTACGGAATTAGATAGTTGGATAGGACTGATTCAGACAATCTCGATAATATGGCCAATCTTTCATTCCAGATTGATTGGTGGATCAATATTCGGGTCTCCTACCACACTGTATGCTTTAGCGATTCATGTATACAAATCCTAAGTTCGCATGTTAGACTCCCAGCATTCGAAAAATTTCTCCACCTTTTTTCTTTTAACAATAAGGTTTCTAAATAATCCATTTTAAAAAGAAAATACAGTTTCTCCCTAAATAGGCTGAGAGGAGGAGATTCTTTGTGTATCCAAAATTGGAGTATGGATTTTTTTTAGCAGCAGCAGCAGTTACATATAGTAAGAGTCGCTTACTACCTCTATCTATTTTTTGTCCTGTGGGAATAATTCAGAAAATTTCCCACTCCACATTGGGTGGTACATAGTTAACTTAATATTGCTCAGCATTCCTTTCTGAGTACCACCAACTTATTTCCACAGCTTATAATAGCTCACAATTTGAATGTAATTATTTGTGGACTGAAACACCAAGGGTATCTACGTTTTATCTACTACTCAAGATCCACAAAAATTCTACACAGCCCCCTGGCAGACCAATTGTGTCTGGAGTTGGCTGTTTGACCGAATCAGCCAGTAAATTCGTAGATCTTTACTTACGAAAACATGTCGTGTCTCTGCCTTCATACGCACGGGACACTCCAGACGTGCTCTCCAAGTTAGACGGTCTCTGTATTCGGCCCAACTCATGGCTGGCCACTTGCGATGTTGAATCGCTATTTACAATTATCAGCCATGAGTTGGGCCTGCAATCTGTTAAGTATTTTCTTGAAATTGAAACAACGACAGATAGGGACATTCTGGTGATGGATCTTCTTTGTTTTGTGTTGAACTACAACTATTTTACTTTTGGGGGTTCATTCTACCTCCAGACCCAGGGGACGGCAATGGGTACGGCATGTGCTCCCACTAATGCAAACCTCTTTTTAGGTTGGTGGGAGAACACGACCGTTTACCAAATGGAATTATTTAAATCTCATGTCGTCCTCTGGGTCAGATACATTGACAATATTTTTCTGATCTGAGAAGGAGATGAAAAACTGCTCACTGATTTTATTGAAAAACTGAATTATAACTCTTTCAATATCTAACTCACCTCTGATATCCAACGTATTGAAGTGAACTTCCTTGACATTATGATCAAACAAACCTCTGATGGTTCTTTTGCGACAGATATGTTCCGTAAGCCTACCTCAACAAACAGCATTCTCTACTGTAGCAGCTCCCATCTTCCTTCAACAGTTAGAAATATACCAAAGGGTGAGTTCCTACGTACAAGTAGGAATTGCTCATCCATGGAAGATTTCAATCATAGAGCTTCAAAACCGCGCGTACACCTGCTACAATGCGGATATAGTAAGCGATTGATTAAAAGAGCATACAATGCTGCTTTAAGAGTCGATAGACATGATCTGTTACACCCCCAACCACGTGTACAACAAACAGAAGTAATTAGGTTTATTGGAGGATTTTGTAATCAGTGGCAGGACATTAATAAAATTCTGAATAAATACCTACCCATTTTACAATCAGATGCAGATTTAAAATCAGTCTGTGGTTCTAAAATCCAAACTAGCTGGCGAAGAGCCCGGAATATCAAGGACCACATAGTCCATAGTCATCACAAAACAAGGAGAAACAAAGTTACCCCTGTTGAAGGTTACTATCCATGCGGACGTTGCAAATTTTGCACATATATGTCTCCTACCAAGTCTTTTACTGACAAATTTGGTAATTGTCACCCCATTAAGGGCTATATTAACTGCAACACTGTAGCAGTTGTCTACTGCATCATCTGCCCTTGTGGTTTGCTTTATATCGGCCAGACTAAACGTGCACTTAAAACATAATTTGCCGAACATCTTGGCAACATTTGCAATGCTCAGAGTGACAAGGACAAATCTAAAACACTTACGAGTTTGGCTCGTCACTTTCTCTCGTGTCATATTAGCTCTTATAAAGATCTAACGATCTATGGTATGTGGAAACTTACCAAGGACAACCGGAGGGGGGATACAGAAATTAATACAAAAAGAAACATCATATATTTTCTTTATGGACTCTTTGACCCCCAAGGGCCTAAATGAAAAATATGAATTTAGCTCCTTCTTATGAGTGATAAAAGGGTCCAATTTTTGATTGTTGGATCTGGGTTGGATCTTAATTCCCCAACTCAGTTGTACTTGTCTATTCTACTCTGCAGCATATGCTATGGTGAGAGATATATATATATATTTCGATATCCAATTGAATTTTGATACTACATTTCTTCAAACTACTATGTGGCTCATAATATTATTGATATGGGATAACAGTGCTTACTGGCCTGTATTACTGTCCAATATATGCATTGTACCACATAAATGTAGTTTTAGGAATTTAATATTGCTGCTGAAGAATTTCTTTTCAGCTGGTCATTTTTCTCAATTCATTTATTTCTGTCTGTTAAAAATATAGGGCTGGATCCAGACCTTGTTAAGTGCATGAACTTAGTTACACCTGGGCTAAACCATGTTGATTTCAGGGGGAGTCAAGGTAATTGTATTCTTTGCATGCAGGGATATATCTTTGAATTGCTTACTGCACACAGATACTGACCAGCTTTACTATCACACTGTTATTTAGACTTGGGATAGGAAACATCACCTCTCAACTCTAATACTGTTTGCAGCAGATGAAATATGACTCCCCTGCAATCAACATGGTTTAGTCCAGGAGTAACTAAGTTCATGCACTTAACAAGGTCTGGATCCAGCCCATATTCTCTAATTGTCTTATAGCAAACGTGATGGTGACATATATTTGGGTAATTAGTTGACCCATTAGATTATATATAAAAATAATAAAATTCATTTTTTCCAATTACCATAGGATGGTCAACATTCTTGATATGTGATTTCAGTACTTACTGGTCTTCGTCACATTCAACACATATGTTATATGGTGCCTAAATACTCCATACATTGAAATGGATATTGCTGCTGAGAAATATTCCTTAAAAATATGTGTAAATGCATATTTAGTGAGTTAAATCTTTAATTAACCTTTGCCCTCATTTCTATGTTACATCTGTTATTTATCTTTTTTGGTATACTCTATGGTATGTAGAATACATGGGGGATTATAATGTATAAAATGATATAACCTATAACCTATAAGTTCTACATATTATTTCAATAATATGATTAATTAAGGTAACATCACTTTTACTGATAACAGACTATAGTAGGAGTTGTACTTGGTATATTATCAGTATACAGGTATGTGACACTATCCCCCCTCAACCATCACGCGCGTCAGCGGCAGAGGAGAGTAGACCCAGCTATAGCAGGACTTAGCACCCACACCACACACCCACCTCTCTCCCACCCAGACTGATTTTCATCTCAACACCGTTAAGACTGTTCCTACCTTTACAGGGTTAGCGACGGCTCCTGCGGGAGGGAAGTGCCGCCGTGAGGCGTTTTTTACATTTTCTTTATTGTTCTTTAGCGGCTGGGGTCCGCTTAGTATTCTTAGCGGCTAATCTCTGCAGTTATCAATCAGTGTGTCTGATGGGGATAGTTTGTTGGCGTGGCCATATTAGGCTTTACTAATTACATGTGGATTATACCACTATTATATATTGTTTTCGGTGGTGACTTGTCCTGCTACTTTTGATAGCTTTGTGGTCTCTCTTCCTTTTTTTTATTTTTTAGGAATTTTTACCTAGTCAGTATTTATCTGACATCTTATCACACTTTATTTACCTCTGATATTTCGCTAGCTTTTAAGTTTTTGTATTGTTTAATACATCTTAATGTATATTATTAAAAGTTAATTTTTATTTCACTGCAATTGGTGTGAACCATAAGATACAGCCCTTTTTCTTTTTTGTTTACAATAATGGGGATTATGTTGGAAGATATATTGATATAATTCTAGCAATAAAGGAGTTATATTCGGTTGTAGAATTTTGTAATACTCTCCCAAGTATCCATCAGGACCTGGGGATTTTTGCAATTTTAAGGATGTAATTGCAATATGTAATTCCTGTATTGTGATGTCACCTCTCTGAAGCTCTTGTTGGGCTAGAGTAAGCTTTGGGGGGGGGGTTTGCTTTGCTTCCTTGAGAATTTTATCCTGTTTATCAACAGGATGAGAAATTGCTTGGTATAAAATGGTATAGTAATCCTTAAATTGGTCTATTATGTTCTGGTGCGAATGTGTGTTGTATTGTGGCTGGGATTACGAATTGCAGTAATAAATGTTTTTTTGCGCCACAGGAGGGAGATTGTTGCCAATAAGTGGCCTGCTTTGTTTCCAGAGTGATAGTATTTATGTCTTGTAAAATCCAATGGCTGTTGGGCCTGAGATGTTAGAAACTTGTCTAATATTTGTTTAGCTTGTCTATATTCCTGTATTGAAGTCTCGTATTGTTGCCTATATAATTTCCTTTTGCGATTAACATAAGCAATGATGTGCCTTCTCATAACTGACTTTGATGTCTCCCATAATAAAATGGGGTTATTCCAGTGTTCATCGTTATCATCTAAGAATTGATTTTAAGTAGTGTGTAAGTTTTGAATTCTTCTGAATGATATAGATGAGTTGGGAAGCACCAAAAGTGATCTGGGGGTAGACCTGAGGGGACACAAATGCTCACGGCAACTTGGGCCTGGTCAGATATGACAATGCTGCCAATCTTTGTTTTAATAAGATTTGTTATCAGGGCACCCATCTGTCTGTTATAGAACTTACTACCTTACTACTACTAACTTACTACTCACCTACTGTCCCTTCTAGGCTGGCATCCCTGATCTCATTGGGACAATTGCTTGAGGGTAGATCTGATATCCCTGGATCTTTGGCTACGAAAAGTAGATATATTTGTGAAGGATTAACCTCTCCTATAGCCCCTCCCAGGTCAATAAAAAAGTCTAGCCTCATTCTAATCTTGGCCCTTTCTTGCAGCAACCATGATGGCTTCCCACCTGACACTTTGGAAATGATTATCAAGTTTTTGGCCGAATAAAAACTCGCCCTGAGGGGGCGTGGTTTGGCTGCACGCGGGAGCAGTCGCAAGTTAGGAGAGCTCCGGGCCAAGCTGTATAAAATAGTTTTTTTTATTGGTCCAAATCTGACCCTAGGACACCCACAAATAGACCTCTGCACCCCTGCTGTCTCCCTGAGTGTGGGAGATCCCCCGTTTGGTGGCTGTGGTGGGTCGGATCATTTCCCGGGTCCGCCGCAGCCTCCCCGCGCGGTGGGACACATCGGGCCCCCTGATATCCCGGAACCTGGACCCACCTGTCACCAGGAGAGTTTGACGGGAGCGGAGGCTGGAGGCTCTGGCAGACCACCCAGAGAAGTGGCTGCAACTGACCGCTGGCAGAGCGCGATGACGGGGACGGACACCGCAAGAAGGCGGCAGTGACACGAGGGGCAGTGGTAAGCCGGTGCTTCCATTAGGCCCCGGGACAGGCGCCATCTTTAAAAGTATTGCGGGATCGCTTAATGGGCAGCCAGAGGCCTGAAGTGACGGGACAGAGCAGCGGCAGCTACACGGAGTCCATAGCTGCACCAGAGACTTGCCAGTGTTAGCTGTGAGAAGGTGGCTGGCACTAAAGATATCCTGCGTTCTCCTCCAGCTCCTGCAATTAATACTCCCAGTCTGGCAACTAACACAGTTGCCAGACACTGACCTGCGGAGTTACATCGTCTACTGCGGATTATGTGTTAACCAGATGTAGCCACTCCATTCACCCCACCCTGCCGGGAGATGTGACCTAACCCCCCCAGCCAACTTTGCTGCAGCTTATGTTCTAAAACTCGCCTTATACCTACCTAATGGGGAAAGATCGACGACAGCAGTCAAGGAGAGACACTGGTCCCACAAAAGAGAACGCTTCTCAACCTGATCTTCGTCCATTTCTACGTACCTCAGCAAAGCACACCGCTCCTTCATCGTCTCCTCCTTCTCCGGCGGCACAATCTGATCTGGAGGAAACTATGACTTCAGATGCAACGCAACCATCCCCGATATTCTCTCAACTTAAGACAGAGATCAGCGAAATCCTGGCGCACGTTCGGGGCCTTCCTTCCAAGCAAGACCTCGTAGATTCGGAGCAAAGACTACAAGACTCAATGCGCCAGGAGGTCACAAACCCGCAGAAAGACTTAACTCAGATGTCTGCTCGGATTGATACATTGGAGGCGGAGAGGGATGAGACGGTGGATCAAGTATCGACCCTGAAGGACCTAGTGACTCGCCAGACATATAGTCTTCAGGCATTATCCCTCAAAGTCGACGACCTGGACAATAGGGGACGCCGCAACAAATTGCTCCACAAGGCCTGATTGATGCACTAAATGCCATATTTGGTGAAATCTTAGGCATGGATCCCAATTCACCGGTAGTATTTGACAGGGCGCATAGGGCACTAAAGCCTAAAGGCCCACCCACGGAGAAACCACGGGACGTCATCTGCCGCCTCCATTATTATACCCAAAAGGAAGAAATCCTTAGGTGGATCCGTGGCAAAGAAGATATCTCTTTCATGGGGAATACAATCCAAATATTCCAAGATCTATCATGGAAAACTCTCCAGCAACGTCGCCTCCTGAAACCAGTCACAGCGGAACTGCGTCGCCGTGATTTGAAATACAGGTGGGGTTTTCCCTTTGCTCTTCAAGTGCTGCAGAGCGGCAAACTCCACTCGCTTCGTACGCCGGAGGACCTACCCGGGTTCTGCCGTGAACTAAATTTGGGACAGATTGAAGTCCAGGACTGGCTTGATCTGGACCCCACCCCTGGAACGTCAACCCAGGAGACTCGAGCATCGAGGTGGCAGACGGTAGCCCGTGGTAAGTGCAAGTCCCCCGCTTCTTCAGCAATGGAAAGCTCTTCGCCATCTTGAGAGGATAAGTGGCTCCAACGGATGATTACAACAACAGAAGTCTTCATAGTGAGCCACTGGTGGTCTTATTGTTGGGAACAAGGATCCCCACTCACTATCATTGGGCCAGGTAATGTGAAATTGTCGGGACTATATTGACCTGAATGACACTTGTGGGAAACAGGGCCCAAATTGGACTTGCCTACCCTATTCGGACAACATGGTGCGACTTTCTGCGGTACCTGGTCCGGGTGTACGACCTCTGCTGCCGCTTAAATGGACACTCCCAGGAACCGTAACGTTACAAGTATAATGATTACTGTGTTTATGCTAATTATTCTTGATTTGAGCAGTGTTAAAGCAGGTTGACACAGAAATGTTTCTTACCCTTTAGGTGATATGTAGGTTATGTTTTAGGTAACTGTGATAACTAGTCTAGATATTGCCCGCGGGCTCTGCTAGGTCGCTAGGGAGGAGCCTCTTTTTCTAACGATGTTCATAGTGTAGTTATAGTAGTTTTGCCCACTATTCTTTTCCCTTTCACTACTTAATAGACATTGCTTGTAGTGCGAAATAGCCCGTGAGAGCCCGCTACTGGCCTGCATTTCTGCTGATCCCTGGTTCCACCATTGGAAACCCCCTTAGTGACTTCCATATGTAGACATTAGGACTATTGGCTCTATCCAGAGCATTTCCCTTTTAGGTGTTAACGAGTTATGATGTTTTGATGTTTTGATGCATATTGTTCAATGTTATGTTGTGAGTATGTTGTACAAAGTACCAAATACTGACTATCCCTTCCCCCCCTTACATTCCCCAATTGGCTGGGTGACTACGGTCGCCACTCCCGAGCTTCTTTCCGGCAATGACTTTTAGTCCTTCCATAGTGTTTCCCCTTTCGCGAGGGGTCCGCACTGGATGCGGAAATCTCTTCACCCTATACGTCCTAGCCGTATGCAGCTTTTTTTATGCTAGCCTTAGCATACACACCTACCTTGCCCTCAACCGCCCCCTCCCCAAGTCTCATGCACCTATCCTTCCTCAGACACAGAGTCGATCTCAATTATGGCGCGCACTTTATTATGACTTGACCCCACTTCTTGAGAGCCCCATATGCTTGCACTCACTAACTCTATCCCAACCATGACACCGCAACTATTCACAGTTATGTCCATAAACGCTAAAGGTCTCAATTTGCCCCAAAATCGATCTAACCTTTTGCATATGGCTAGGAAAGAGAAAGCAGATATGTTATTGGTCCAGGAGACACACTTTAAACACGGCGAAGCGACACCCAAGCTCTCCAATCACTATTTCCCTCACTCCTACCTGAGTAACAATCCTCATGGAAAATCTCTAGGGGTGGCCATTTTATTTTCCAAAACCCTTCCATTACAAGACATTAAAGTGCGTCGACTAGTGGAGGGCAGAGTTATAATGGTTAACGGAAAGGTGCATGGGTTCCCCTTCACCTGTCTCAATGTTTACGCCCCTAACCAGAATCAACCGGCTTTTTTCAAGGAGGTTCTCCACCAGTCCGATCACTTTGGGTATAACTATAGTGGGAGGGGATTTAAATTGGGCTTTTAACCCGTCATGCGATCCACGGGGCGCTCCTCACACCCTGAAACGAAGCTTAGGCAGGTGCGGCGCTGCTTCCGTGATTGTCAGCTGGTCGATTCCTGGAGGACCCTGCACCCCACTGGTAGGGACTTTACTTTCTTCTCCCCCCTACACAACATATAAACTCGCTTAGACTACTTGTTCATTAGCCATAGGCATTTACATCTTCTGCGTTCAGCACAAATAGGTAGCATCACGTGGTCGGACCACGCACCGGTAACTCTCACATTAGCTCTCGCACGCGCTCAAGTCAAACAGTGGAACTGGCGACTCAATGAAAGCTTGCTCAGGGACCCTCTAGTTAGGGACCAGATTGATTCGGCCATTGGAGAATATGTACAGCATAATGACACACCAGAGATCTCCTGTACTATTCTATGGGAAGCCCATAAGAGTGTCATCAGGAGTAGGTTTATACAGTTGGGGACACAGGCCAAGAAGCAGAGAACAGCACAGATTGACAGACTCCTCCTGCAGATCCGTGACCTGGAGGGGAAACATAAATCCTCACTTTCTGACTCGGGTTTTGTAGAGTTACAGACAGCCAGGAAGGAACTTGCGTCTCTCCTAAACACTAAGATTGCAGCAGCGTACAGGCGCTGTCAAAATAAATTCTACAGGTGGGGGAACCGTCCGGGTAGGGTGCTAGCTAGAGCCTTAAAGTCCCAACAAGCGTACTCTTATATACACTCCATTAAGAATGCTGTGGGACAGACATGTCACTTGACGGAAGACATAGCAGTGGCGTTCCAGGAATACTACACACAGCTATACAACCTCTGCCCTATGTTACAGTCGGCCAAAGGGATTCTCACCAGGGGCCCGGAGTCTATGTCAGACACCAGGTGTTCACTAGAGCCTCTAGTGGTGAGGATAGTCTGGGCTGCTGGGCTGACAGGGCGTGCCCCTGGTGATCGTCCCAAAGGGGAACTGCAGCGTGGCTTAGGCTGACTGGAACCCAAGTACTCACAAGTACACTCGCATACAAGATAACACTTAGACAAGATAACTGTGCTCTCAAAAACAGTAAGGTTTATTACAAATAATGCTGGTACCCTTGTAAACAGTACAATAGTAATGCAAAGTATATAAACACAGATTGCTGGGTGGAAATGGGAACCCACTAGCAGGGGAACCATGAGTAGTATAAGGCTAACCCTAGCTGTAACCGGGCTACCTCCTATACTCAGCAGCAGGCCTCTGAGTAACCGCACTACAAGTCCCAGAGGGACACCAAGAAAGTACTGAGGTGTTACACGTACTAGCAGGGGAGACAGATGACAAGTCTACCGGACACTGCAAGCTGGAATAACAGTGGAGCAACTGCTCTAACAGAGGTGGTAATACCACTAGGTGAGACAGATGGTAAGTCTACCTAAAATACACTGCAGGCTGGAAGTACAGTGGAGCTACGCTCTAACAATACACACTGACGAAAACAAGCCAGTGGCAGACACACACAGCGAACACACTGGAGATGAACTACACAGCGGAACAAGAGCTGGTGGCAAAACTCACTGCACGATGGCAAAAGCAGGAGAAACAAACACACGTGGCAGATAACAACACACGCCTGGCAGGCCGAGGCAATGTGAGATCTTAAACACACGCACTCACTCTTCCGGAGATGAAAGGAGACCGGGGCCTGTCCAGGGCTGAGGCCGCCCGCGGGAGTAGTAAACTACCCACGCCGCGCACCTCACCACACAGGGGGGTCAGACAAACACACAGGCAAGAGGATAACAGGAAAGCAAGGGGGTAACACCAGGAACAAGGGTAACGGAGAATGCAAAAGCAAACCAGGCAGCAGAAAGTCAGCGAGCAACATTCAGGAACCAGACGCTATAACCGACAACTCAGAGCACACAGCAGAGGCTATTTAAAGAGCCCTCCTCCAATCAGCCCGGAGAGCCTGACACACCTCTAGTGCTAATGTCTGACAGCTGGGGAAGGTGAAACCTAGCAACACAGCCTGCTACACACTACCAGGGTAAACAGAGTGTAACAGTACCCCCCCCCCTTGACGAGAGGCCAAAGGACCTCTCTAACATGGTTTATTAGGAAACTTAGCATGAAAACGATTTTTAATAATGTCCGCATGTACATTGTCTGCTGGTTCCCAAGATCGCTCCTCTGGGCCGTACCCCTTCCAATGGATGAGGTACTGAAGCTGTCCCCGTATCCATTTCGAGTCTATAATGTCCTCCACGATGTATTCCTCTTGTCCATCGACGACCACCGGTGGAGGTTTAGCAGAAGGTACCTGTCCAAATCTTCTAGATATAAGTACCGGTTTTAACAGGGATGCATGGAAAGTGTTCGGAATGCGTAAGTTCTTGGGAAGTTGCAATTTGAAGGCTACCGGATTGACTCTGCGGATTATTTTATAAGGGCCAATGAAACGGGGTCCAAGCTTGAAGGAAGGTTGCCGGATCTTAATATTTTTGGTGGACAACCATACCTTGTCGCCCACCTTCAGAGTCACTTGCCTCCTATGCCTGTCCTCTCTGTTCTTCATGCGGAACGCTGCTTGCTTCAGGGATTTTACAACTTTTTTCCAAATGACCCGGAGTCTTCTAGTGGCGGTTTGTGCCTCTTGATCTGTGGCTGGGATGGTGAAAGAATTGGCTCTAGGATGAAAACCTTGAATACAGTAAAACGGAGAGATATGGGTAGATGAATGACAGGCGTTATTGTAGGCGAACTCCGCCCAGGGGAGATTTTCAGTCCAATTATCTTGAAATTTAGAAATAAAAAATCTGAGGAATTGTTCTAGGGACTGGTTCACTCTCTCCGTCTGGCCGTTGCTCTGGGGATGATAACCAGACGAGAGGCTAATGTTGATATTTAAGCCCCTGCAGAACACCCTCCAAAACTTGGCCACAAACTGAGGACCCCTGTCGGAAACAATGTCTTTGGGTAAACCATGAAGTCTTACAATATTTTTGCAAAACAGAGAGGACAGGACTTGAGCATTGGGGAGTTTATCAAGTGGGATGAAATGAGCCATTTTAGAAAATCTGTCTACCACTACCCATATCGTGGTACATCCGGCAGAACTGGGAAGGTCTGTAATAAAGTCCATAGATAAGTGTGTCCATGGTCTGCTGGGAATGGGTAGTGGTAGCAGTGGCCCTGCAGGACAGTGTCTGGGCGTCTTGTTCCTTGCACAGCTTTCACAGGCGTCTACAAATTCCTTGGTGTCGCGCTGTAATGTAGGCCACCAAACAGTACGAGATAGAAGTTCAATCGTCCTTTGAACTCCTAAGTGGCCAGCTGTTTCCAAAAAGTTGACTTCTATGCCTCCATGGATGAGCTCCAATCTGACATTGACCAAACCTATGAGAAACATAGGGACACTTGGTTTGATTGGCTCGAATTCAAATCCGGGGAGATATATAAGACAATAATGCGTAACCACTAAGACAAGCAACATTCCTCAGATCTTTAGCAAACCCTGACATAACAATCACAGGCTGGCCAAGATAGGCTGGGACAATTGATAGGTGAGCACACGATATTAGCCAACTATGGATTCCCTTACTATTACACTATATACACTGTTTCAACGTCATCTCGAGTGCAGAACATCATTAGTGTTTACAGAAAACACAGTAAAGACATAGGTCTACAACTCTGGGTTCTGAGACTACCCCCCCTCCCCCACCTCTAATTCCTTCCTACCCCACTTGCAAAAAAAATGTTCTAACAACTTTAGGGCTACTCAAGAGATTTACATGGAAAGGGCTTCCGCAATGTGAATAGAATTTAGTTTCCTGATATTGTATTTTGCCTATCTCTTTTCCATGTCAATTGATATGTAACATTTGTACCTGTACAGATGTCTTATCCTGCAATCTGCAGATGTGTACAATTTTCCTGATGTTGTTATACTTCAATAAAAACATATAAAACAAAAAAAACATGCCTTGAACTGACAATGTCAGCAGCAATGTCAGCAGCTTGTTCTTAGAGTGATTGTCTGCTAATCAGGGTTTCAGCCAAAGAGCTCTCCTTACTATAGCCGCTGTCACTCCCGATTTTGTAGCTAGTTTTACGGAATCCAACGACGCCTCGCACAAGAATTCTACAGCCAGCTGGATGTTTTGAAGTTGCTTGAGTAGGTCTGCTCACTTGATTCCCTCGATGTCATCACTCTTCAGAGAGTTGCACTAACTCCTTAACACTCGGGTTGTAATAGCGGATGCTGCTATTGGCTTTAGAGCCACACCTGCCACTGAATGTTGTTTCTTAAAGCCAATATCCTTTTTATCCATAGAATCCCTTAATACTAAGATATCATCCAATAGCAAAGTGGTTTTCTTTGAAATCCTCGCCGGATCTACTTTAGGAGCCTCATCCCATCTTCTAACTTTCTCCTGTGGGAATGGATATAGTTTTAGCATCCTTTTAGTAGATGACATCCTTTTATCAGGGTGTTTCCAGTTTTCTAAAATTATTTCTTTAAGTACTTGCTAAAGTGGGAAGGCCCTGTGCTTCTTTCGTGACTCCTTAAATAGCAAATCTTCTTTTGTCTCTTCTATACTCAGGGATTTATGAATTAATTTCAACAGGTTGTCAACCATATCAGGATTGAAAGTATCCTCTTTGAGTGATTTGACTGATGCATCTTCTGAAGCGTAAGATACATCAGACATAGTTACCCCTCACTCCAAGTCTGAAATGTCAGAAACATCACTCAGCACTTGTCTAGGTATTTTAAGGCAAAAATTTTTCATATCCTCTTTAGTGACAATCGTGTCAAATAAAGCCATCTTCATAAGGTTAACTAATTCCAGCATTTGAGAAGAAGGTTGCTGTAGTTGAGAAGCCGTACACTCCGAGCAAGTACCTCCTATGGTATTATCAGAAAGTCGTTTAACACAAAGCTTGCATTTTTGATAGATGTTTCTTCTTATATTTTGCTTTCAGTTCAACCTTTTCCTTACTGGTTTCCGATCTAAAAGAAACACACTAGCTAACTAAGTAGGGCCTAAACAATAACAAATATACATAATGGAATGAGGGCTTACCCCGACTTTATCTGTTGGGTGCGTTTTTCATCTAGTGTGGCATGCAGTGACATGATGCAAGCTTGCTAGCACTGCAATAAACATATACCATAATCGACATGAAGCAAGGTAATAATCCATACTGAGTCCATTTGCTGCCATATGAATAATGAATAACACATGCTGCTCTTAATACTTGGGGCCTCATTTACTAAGGGCAAATTGAGTAAAATCGCCAGTGTTTGCTGTACTTTACCAGCAATTTGCAAGTCTCCATATTTACTAAAGCAAAATCTCCACAAACTCCCTGGAGATGAGTGGAGACTTAAATCTCTCTGGCGTTTTTTTGCATGAGGAGCATACAAATCTCTGGATTTACTAAGGGGAGACTTTCAAAATCGTTGGTCCCGAGACTACATTTCCAGATTTAGAAAATTTCAAGCTTAAATATGAAAAACCACTGCGCATGCGCAGGGTCTTCATATCGGGGCTGGAGTCGGGCGAGTCTCCCGGACAGGTGAGTTTGATCTTTTGTTAACCTTTTTTAATGTTTTTAATGTTTTCCTTATGTTTTTAGGTTAAAAAAAAAAACACACACTTTTTTTTTTTACTTAGTTTTTTTAATGACCGCATCCTCCTTTATGCCAGCGGTCTCCCCATACATGCCCCACTTTTCCTCCCCCTAATAACAGTTATTAGGAGGAAGAAAAGGTGGGAATATGGAGAGAGCGCTGGTATGAAGTGACTAACGCCATCCTGAGATGGTGTTATTTTACCTTCGGTGCTGAATGATCATTTCGGCACCGAAGGATAGTAAATTGCAATTAGTTCTGGCACCCGTTAAAATCAACTGGCCAGCGAAGACTTAGGAAGTGTGTATGCATTGCCATGGAAACAGCAGATTTCCATGGCGAATGCAGCTTAGTAAATTGTACAAAGTTCATTTTCAGGTGATAATGAACGTTTTAGTGTTAAAACAAGCATTATCACCTGAAAATGAAGTTAGTAAATAGAGCCCTTAATGGGCAGTTTAGCTTTAATAAGGGCAACATCAAGGACAGAGAAATATAACCATGACGGGCACAGATACAGTAGGTGTGTTACATGTAAGACTGCATATGTGCGTACACAGACATGGATATGCATACACTAGCATAAACAGAGCATATGCATATTCATACAAAGATTCCATCGTAGATGCAATGAATAACACAGCTAGAGAAGCTATTGAGTTACAGATACAGTATCCCAGATAAATGAACCAATTTAAAATCAAAACACACCCAGAGATCACACAAGCCCATACATTCACGTGTTACACTTTGCATCAGCATTAGGACTCCATCACATGAGCATTCACATTCACACATATTGCAATAAATACAGACACCACTGCTGTAATGATCACACATAACATTAAAAAAACACATTTGCAAAATACAGAAAAAAACCTACTAATATATATCAATCGTTTATTTAATGTACCCATATACAAACACACACCACAAAATTCTATATGTAACCATTCAAACAGTTTATCAGTGTTTATGTATCATCTCTGTGGCAATAGGGATCTGCTTATCCGCATAGCAACTGGTGTCCCAGTCACTTTCCTTGCTCTTCTTGTCTCCGATGCTGCCCTTGTACGATGTCACCAGCAAAGCTGTGTTCCTCACGGCGCCAGAGACAGGCACCCAGACAGAAATCTTTCCAGATCCCAAGCTGTCTTGCTCCAACAGATAGGCACCCACACAGTGAGCAAAAGAGTGAGAATTAGGGAGTAAGAAAAGAGGGATGTGTAAAAGAGAAATAACATTGAAGAAAAACACTGAGAAATGAGGAAAAACAGATTTGATACTAATTGGAAGCAGCTAATATTGTGTATCCAGTATATTGTATATGTAATAGAAGGAGGGAGCATGCAGTGTGAATATATAAAGAGGGTAAAGAGATAATGGTGAGAAAGAAACACATTCATATTGTGAGAATAAGAACAGATGAGACAGGGATCCAGCAGTTACAGGAAAAGGGAATATGGTCTATGCATGTGTGATATCACAGAAAACTGTGCATTCTGCCATATTTTCAAGTCTTGCTAATAAAGATCAGCAACTATATAATAATAGCATATATATATTTTTATCTACCATACACAACATTTTATATACAGATTCCTATGACAACTCTCAATTTGCTTTAAAGCAAACCCTGGCGATTTACAGTGAAACAAGCATTTTCCCATAGTTAACATTACATTAATACAAATAGCATTTAAATAGTGTGTGAAGTCTCGCGAGTTCAAGTCAAACTCCTGCTATTTTGAGTGAAAAAAAAAATTCCCTATACTTAACATTACAGTGCAAAAAAATCGCTTCCATCTCTGGAGATTTAAATCACCAGTAAACACATTGCCAGAGTTTCAAAATCGACATGCAAAATCGCCTTTTAATAAATGCTGAGATTTAACTCTCAAAGTTGCCCCTCAACACAGGCGATGTCAGGCGATTTGCAGAGACGATTTAAAGCGCCCCTTAGTAAATCTGGCCCTTGGTTCCAATCACAGGAATATACATTAGTAGAATTGAAATATAACCAATTACCTGTATGGAGTACAAAATGGGTCCAATACTGTAGATGTCACCTAAGGTCACATCAGCATCATGGGGATGAAGCCAGCAGAGCCTGATGAGGGAGAAGTAATAAAGACAAAGGATGAATGGTTAAAGAGACCAAGAATATTGGAAAAATAGAACAGGGAGTTAAAAAGAAATGAGTGCAGAGTTGTGAGGAAAGGGAGAGTGAAAAAGACTTGGGGGAGTGTCCTTACATTCATTTTGCTTGATTCTAGAGATTTAATATTAATTTTATATAATCATTTATAAGCTAAGTTTTATAATTTGAGTTCCTTTTATATCTAGGTATTTATTAAGCCTTACTATGGAGACATATAAAACCCTATTATTATTAGTGCTCCATACACCCCCATCATCCCCATATTCCTCTATAGCAGGGATTAATATGGTGCTAAAATCAATCAAATCAAATCTTTAAAATGAACCAAATAATAATGTATAAACTTATATAATATTTTTATTAATTCGTTGTTTATTAGTACAAAGATATCAACTTTGAGCTTGTTTGTTAAAAGATGGGTAGTGTGGTTTTGCAATATAACCTTCTCTAGTGGTAACAATCAGTTAAACAGCCAGTTAAATCAAATAAACTTTTTTTTCCCTAATAGCTACTGTTAAGTTTCACAAATTACGAACAATGGGCCTGATCCAGAGGTACGATGTAGCGCTGAGCGTACTAACACTCAGCGTTACATCACTGACTCCCCCTGACACTCCCCCTGCCCACAGCTTACTTACCCTCGCTTACGCCGGCTGAAGGCTACCTTAACTTCAGCCGGCGTAAGGAAGGGGCCATACGCTCGCACAGGAGCGGATGGCCGCTTAGCCCGCCCTCCTACCCTCATTTACCTACCTCCCCCAGCCCACCTGCACTAACCTTAACGTAGGGACGCTGGAGGACGTCCCCTCCAGCGCCCCTACGGCGCTGCTACGGACGCCTGATCCAGGATCGGGCGTTGCCGTTGCAACGCCGGGCAACATCTGCCCGGCGCATGCGCAGATCGGCTGAAAAGCCGATCTTACGCTTACGCCCACCATCCTAGCGATGGAGGGCGTAGGCCCTTTGTGTTAAAGGTATATACTTATACATTAACACTGCCAGAAGTTTTTGTATTACACAGGAGCAATCATTTCCTATTGTAATGGCAGGAATAGTTCTAATAGCCTCAGTCAGCAATAAAGTATAAAAAAGTAGCATATCTTTTCCTTGGTAAAACCATCCTGCAATGAAGGAGGGGAAAACATATACTGTATGTGCACTGATTTAGGGTGTGCTAAAGGCTTGTCTAAGGTCAACAGTAAATTACAGTGTAAGAATAGAGCAGTCTTGTATTTGTGTGCTACATGTGAAAGCAGACATTTCGGCCCATATTCACAGATAGGGTCTAATGCCGTACGTTAGCTTCTGCAACAAAATTGGTTATCCGCAATCCCAAATGTAGGAGAGTAAGGCACTCCACTCCTACCACCTACGTGCAGATCTGGGATCCGTTAGCAGGACCCTTCCTGAAGCATTCCACACAGAAACCCTTCTGTGCGGAATACTGAATTGTATGTAGACTTAGCCAAGCCCTTACTGTACAATTTACATGCTTCTGCCCACCCATAGGAGATACAAATGGACACATGCACAGTACCATTCTCCTGCAGGCTTCTGTACGTAGCGTACGGAAGTCTGCAGAATCCCTTCAGGCCTTTTGTCCCTATGGAAAAATAAAGCTAACCATTTTCGTACCGTGCGTGGACAATGAACCATTTCTTTGGGTTGGAAAAGAAAGAAAATGTGTTAATGATGAAAATTGCTGCCCCCCCCTTAAAAGTCTACAATATAATAACAGTAGGTTTCCGTGGGAACTAACTGAAAATCAACATCCAAGTAATTCCTATTCAAATTTATGGGTGAAAGGCTACAAGGATCTCACTGATCGCAATCTTCATAAATACACAACAAATGGGTCCTAATGAAGACAGACGGCTTTGACAGGAGTGTGGGTCATAGCTGAGAAAAGTCCTTTTTTCGAAAGGGCTATTTTCTCCCAGCCAGTTTAACTTCTACCACGCAGAAGAGAAGCAATAGATCCATGAATGAAAAAAGATCCAGCGGCAAATGGTGAGTATTATTGTAACCCCAACCCTTGCCCTAATCCAAACCCTACCCACCCCTTCCATTACCCTAACCCTCCCCTTCCATTACCTTAACCCCAAGACTCCCTTCCCCGCAGTCTAACCCGAAGACTTTAAGACTTCCCTCCCCGCAGCCTCACCCTAAGACTCCCTTTATACACTAACCTGTCCTTTGCAACAGCAGTGTCTGTGGTGGAATATATATATATATTTTGGGAACATTTTTAATACTACTATCTAATTGGAGTTCATAAACAGTAAAAATACTAATCTCAGATCCCCAGAGGCACAATGAAAAATCGTACAATTAATTCTAGGAACAATTCTTTAGAATTCTGTATTATTGACTGCTAAATGGAGAAATGCTAAATTGCACTTATTATAATTGTGTTGGCTACATGATTGAATACTTTATGTACAGTGGAAGATAGATTAGAAACATATCATTACTTCATTAGATATTTTATTAGTTATCTTACAGATTTATTTTTTATTGCGAAAGTTAATGCATCACTAAACTCAATGATTGTAGGAAAAACAGTTGCTCAGGTGTACAGGATTCAGTATAACATATAATACATTAAAATAGTAATTATATTAAAAATAAAAAGACATAGAATATATAATGATAATACCATACCTCTGACGTAAAATCCGTAAGAGGGGCATGCCAGTAATCCATAAGAAGGAAGTTTAAAAAAGTGGGTGAGGGAAGCATTTAAATAGGGCAGAAAGGGCTGGGTTAGGCAATTCTGTTCTTACTTTAACAAACTCCACACAAAGGTACACACGGAGAGTTAAAGTAACCCTATTGTGGTGGAAGTCTGCAAAGACCTGTAAGAATGAGAGGAGTCTCACGGGAGCATACTTGCCACTTAGGTGCGTAGTTTTGTGAATCCGTGCGTTATTATTTCCTTCTTAAGTGTGGATCCGGTCCAATAATATTATAAAAGAAAATATCAAACAGTTAAGCATAGTTCAAGTTTCACTAAGCATAAAAAGTTTCTAATTACAAGAATGGTTACAACATACAAGGTCTTACTAAAGCCCATATTTTTTTATTACATTATTCATTTTCATTAGCTTAGCAAGTCAACCTTCAGTAACTAGATTAACATGTGCAGTCAACCATGTAATTACAAACTTTTTAGACAGGGATGTATTTAAAAATGTTACATTGCTTTATAAGATAATCCGCTGTGCACCCAAGTGTTATCACTGGTGACTAGGAATTGTTCTTAAAATATAGTAACACTGTAGTGTTAGTGTCCCTGTATTTCTCCTAGGCTATTGCTATTGGATTTTCCATGAACACACCAACACTGTGACCTCCTGACGGCTCACTATCTAATCTTGCAGAATTCCAGCCATATTTTTTAGGGGTTAGATATAAATCAAATAAAATCTAGAAAATGAATAAAATATAAATTACTGTACAAAAGTCATAGCCCAAAATTGCAATAATTATCACTGTTTTGCAATAATTTAGAGTACTACAATGGACAATTTTTGCAACCCTCTTCTTATGTATCATTTGAGGGTTGGTGGATTCTGTTAAAATGCATCTCCTACTTAGATGCGAAAGTTTGTGGATATTCAAACTTCATTCTGTGGCGCCCAATGGCCTTAATGAACTATTATCGCTGAACTGTTTCTTATAGTACTCTCACGGTGGCCCCCAGTGTGTTGGACTACCCTCGGTCTGCCCCGGGTTAACCCTCTGCCCCTTTTTTGTTGCCATTCCTCCCTGGTTGGTTGGGGGACCCCAACCTTTTTGGAGGTTTATGACTTTTACATGTATCCCCCATTTCAGTAGGGTGTTTCATTATCAGACTTTTTGAGTACTTCTCAGTGATCTTGATATTGTACACTTAGACCTGTGTCTTTCTGTTCAGTTTGTTTGCTGCCTTTATTGTTGCTCATATATCTGTTGCACTATATCTTGCTATTTCTCTATATTTACACCCAACCCTTGCTGTCCCGAGTTCTAGTAGGATGTTACCCGTTATGCAACCTCATTACTTTATTGAGATACTAGTATGTGTTTGCCTATCCCTTATTTATGGTACTCTATCATGTTGTTTTTGTTGGGGTATTATTATGTAAGTGCTTGTTCCATCACATAGGTTTCTGCCCTCGGTGTCCTGCTCTTGTTTGGGTCCTCTGCTACCCCGTTGCTCTTGGTTACCACACCTGTATTTATTTAATGTGTGCCCCGTTTACCCATGTGAGCTCCCTTTGCTGTAGACCCACCGCCCCTGTCTCCCTGACAGCGTTACAGGAAGTACAGTGTGGCGGGTGTCCGGTCTGTTCGGCGATGGGGGTCTCGTGGGCTGCTTCTGGTGGTATTTTAGTCACTATAAATGGTATGTGGTAGTAGATGTTGGCTGCTGCTGATATTGCTTGCTATCTATGTGCACCCTGAATAAAATCATGTCTCTATTATTGAAACGTTGGTGGTGATGGTGATGTATTAACCCTGCATTAAATACTATTATTTTCTTGGATTTACGCAAAGTCTCATGAGTGCCTTTTCCTCCAAGCTGCTGCTTGTTATTTTGTTAAAAGTGCACCAGGAGCAATATCTCTTTTATGAGGAGTGCCAGTTTCTCTCTCTCTCTCTCTCTCTCTCCCCTCTCTCCTCTCTCCTCTCTCCTCTCTCTCTTTCCTCTCTCTCTCTCTCCTCTCTCTCTCCTTATAATGGGCATCTGGATTTAGATTCCAGAGCAAAGAATATTGCATGACCAATAAATAAATCACAAAATACAGAAAATAGCCCTAGACCTTAAAAGAAATCTACAATTCAAAGAAAGTTAATGAGTAAATAAGACATTGCAAATATACAAGACAGGTATGTGTAAACTTTAGCCAGGGCCGGTGCTAGGTCCCTGGGCGAAGTTTGGCCTGTCTCCCCCCCCCTTATATGCGCCCCTTCATATGCCCCTTCGCCCCCTTCATATGTCCCCTTCAGGCCTCTATGCCCCTTCATATGTCCCCTTCAGGCCTCTATGCCCCTTCATATGTCCCCTTCAGGCCTCTATGCCCCTTCATATGTCCCCTTCAGGCCTCTATGCCCCTTCATATGTCCCCTTCAGGCCTCTATGCCCCTTCATATGTCCCCTTCAGGCCTCTATGCCCCTTCATATGTCCCCTTCAGGCCTCTATGCCCCTTCATATGTCCCCTTCAGGCCTCTATGCCCCTTCATATGTCCCCTTCAGGCCTCTATGCCCCCTTCATATTCTCCTTCAGGCCTCTAATTAGGTATTGCAGGCCCCTTCCCCAGTTTTAATTACATATTGCAGCCCCCTTCCTAGTTTTAGGTAAGTGAAATTAATAAATACTAACAGTCTGGAGTGGTTACACATGGGTAATATAGGGGGGCTGGTGAGACATGATGGGGAACTGGAGGGGCTGAAGAGACATGATAGGGAACTGGGCGGCTGGAGAGACATGATGGGGTACTGGAGGGGCATGCTGTGGAATACTGGGAGACTGGAAAGACATAGTGGGGAGCTGGAGAGATATAGGGAACTGGGGGGGCTGGAGAGACATGATAGGGAACTGGGGAGACTAGAGAGACATGATAGGGAACGGGGGGGGGGTGGGGAGGTGGTGGGGAGCTG
>WWET01000113.1:1114619-1130131 GCA_011038615.1 Limnodynastes dumerilii
GTCGCGCCCCCCCCCCATCATGTCCACCACAGATCACATCCAGCACCTACCACCACCCATCATGTCCAGCACCCAGCATCACCCATCATGTCCAGCACCTATCAGCCCCCATCATGTCCAGTCCCCATCATGTCCAGCACCTATCAGCCCCCATCATGTCCAGCTCCAGCATCACACATCATGTCCAGCACCTATCAGCACCCAGCTACAGTACAAAATATTTAAACAATACTTACTTGCACTGTAGTCCCCGTTCTGCCGTCTCCTGTGACCTCAGGTCACTGCAGCGTTAGGGGGAGGAGCTGCTGCACTGCTCTGCCTGTCACACAGGACAGGCAGAGCAGAAACAACGGTAAACAACGGTAATGAACGCTGCTGTTTCTGCTCTGCCTGTCACACAGGACAGGCAGAGCAGAAACAACGGTAATGGACGCCGCTGTGAGGCAGTGTAAGGCGATGAGAGCACCCTACATTGCTTTCACAGCAGCGTTCATTACGCTGCTGACTGTCAGGGAGCGGGGGGATGAGTGCCTGGATGCACCGCATCCCCCCGTGGAGCGGATCCCGGCGGACCCGCTCATACATGTTCGGACCATAAGATGCACACACTTTCCCCCCCACTTTTTGGGGTGGAAAAAGTGCGTCTTATGGTCCGAAAAATACGGTACTTTGTTCTGATACTGTTATAATTTTAAATACACAAAACTCTCAATGATACTAAATTATATAGATATCTAAACTTAATTGTTAACAGCTAAGTAACTTTTCATGGTTATATTCACTCTGTTAAGTAGAATGTTAATTTTCCATAATATGTCCCATTAAACGAGAGGCTAAGTTACCTTATAAGTTTAAAGGCCTTATCTGTGTGGAGTTTGTATGTTCTCCCTGTGTCTGCGTTGGTTTCTTCCAGGTGCTCTGGTTTCCTCCCACACTCCAAAACCATGCCTAGTGTGTGTGTGTGTATGTGTTATGTAGCTCCAATAGCGACAGGGACTGATGTGAATGTCTAATGTTTTCTGTAAAGCGCTGCAGACAATTTGTGGCGCTATATAAATACATGTTATTATTAATAATTATAATAATAATAATAATCAATGAGGTTTGTTAAGCTGGCCATACATTACAGTGATTACTGGCCCAATCATCAAATTATTTTGTGATTAAGCCAAAAATGGCTCTAGTGTATGGTCAGGATGAATTTTCAAACACACAATAATGGTACCAGAAATGCTCTGGTATGCTTCCAGGAATTTCTGGGTGTGTAAAAGCACATTTCCTCCCTGTAGAGAAGTTGGGGAATTATCCCTTGTCTTCACACCATAATCTAGAAGTGTCTCATATGTTTTTGTTACATTCTGGTTAAACTGAAAATGACCATTTGTCAGTTGTAATATGGGCATGTACAAGATTATATATATAGCGTTGCAACTGTAACATTTTACCATACTACCACATATGTTAATAAATATTCTCCAAGGCCTTTTAGAATTTTTGCTGTAAGCCTAAGCAGCACTTTCTATTTAAACTAAGGGTAATGTTATAGGTGGTCTTTTAAGTGCATTGTTTACGACTATTTGCTAATTTTGGAGATTTGCTATAGTGTTACGCTCTCATGTTTGTCCTAGAATGTAACATTACATCTCATTTAGTAGGAGTCATGAAATATAACTTTAGATATATAATTTAAAATCTAATAAATTATGAATATATCAAATTAACTTGGTTTAACCATCTCAATCAATTAGGTCTTAAGTTTTGTTATTCAGCAATATGAAAGATGTTGACTATTTGTAAATGAATTGTTCAACTATCAATCTTATTATAGTTTCCTTACTAACAGAAGACCATAGATGAATTATTCCCCATTTAGATGAAATATAAAAACTGGATTTGACTTATTTCTGCAATTAGATTTAGGTATTTGTGTTAAGCTTAAATAACTGTGCTAACAGAGTAAATAAAAGGCATAATGTATGTTCCATTGTAATATTTATGATAATTTCAAGTTCCATTTATTGTGTGTTTATCTCAAGCAGTGTTTCATTCTAAGGAATATAAATGCTCCCATTGAAATTAATAAATGCACATAACAATAGAAATACGATTTTCCAGAATTACTGAATGACCTTGAATAATGCTGATCATCAGCACATTTTCATTGTAGAAAGAACATGTCACTGCTTTTTTATTCTACAGTTACAGTTCTGGGGCCAGATTTACTAAGCTGCAGGTTTGGAAAAGTGGAGATGTTTCCAATCGCAACCAATCAGATTCTAGCTCTCACTTTTCTGTTACATACTAGAGAAGGTCAGCTAGATTGGTTGCTATGGACAACATCTCCACTTTTCTGCTCTTTTTTAGGTTCCATGAAGGTTTGCTGGCTGTGGGTGACTTTCTTAACCATTTCAGCTTCTAGCACCACATCTTTATAACTTCTAACTTCTATCTTTATCAAATTGTTATTTAATACTGTAATGAAAAGTTTTTACACGTACATCAGTCTGGTAAATTTTTTAAGTGTTATCCTGTAAAATATGGGTAAATGAAAGTAATGCATTAAGTTGTTTTTCTTCTTCAATGGGATCTGTTATGGTGATTGGGAAACCACTTCCCAGGGCACAGAGTCTAACAGGACCTAATCTTCACTGAAGCCTATACTTGTAAGGCTGGGTCACGGTCCCAGGGACAGGTGCCCGGCAGTGCAAGAAATAATAGGAGTGCAGACACTGGACTGACTGGGCTAGAAATACAGGCCAAAGAATATGAGGGGAAGCTGGCCAAGAAATAACACACAAAACTGTATGGTAAATATAGCAGTATGGTTCAGAGTGCGGAGTTGGAATCACACACATGGGAGTACAGATAGCATGGAGCACTACCCAGGGAAATAAACAAACGTTAAAGACAGGGAAGGATAGGCGATGAACAATACATTGGACATGAAAGAAAGAGCAGTGAGGCAGCAGAATACACCAGGAAAAATGCAGGAAAAACCAGGAGCCATCAGGACAGTGAATTAATGCTAAACAGCAGCAGGATCCGATAACAGGCTGGATAGAACACTATAACTGAAGGCGTGGTCCGGAGCTGCCATTTAGTGGTGGATAGTACATAAATGATTAGTTCAAATGAACTAATCCATTATGAACTAAAGGATGTGGGAGGGAGGAGTTAGGCACTAGACAGGGAGAGATAGAGGAGTTAGATACTAGATAGGGAAATAAGGCACAGCAGTCCCTGGTTGAGAGCTCTGAAAACCATGGGGGAATCTCAGAGCATACCACTCAACCCATGGATATAAACATATTAACACAGTGTGGGGGAGCATGATTGATAATTGATTCAATTACATCAAGGCAAGTAAGTTTTTTTTATGCTGCTCACTTTTTTTAATTACTGTATATTTAAAATCAAAACGTTACTCTAAAAGATTCTATGAATTTGAGTCTCTGTGACTGAAACAGATCCATGTGACCAATATCTTCTCACATTTCTGTTCCAGAGCCAGTAATTTAATGAAGTAAACAAACTAGATGAACTATATGATCTAGATGAATTAATATTTTAAACTAACTTCTACAATTAACTACATTTCCCATCACTACATACCAGTTAGTTACAGGGGCTGCTGGCCAATTGCATTTCAGCAGCAATCACAGATTCTCCTCTGATTGGCTGGTGACAGTCAGGACACCACAGCAGAGAGACAAGTGTCAGTCGGAAAAGCAAAGACTTGGAACCACTGAGTACTGTATAGGGGCGAAGTAGCATAAACGACCAGTTGGGCCACAGAACACAGCAGACAGGGTTAGGGTAGTTACATGCAGACATGATTAGCACAGTGTCATGTAACAAAACCTCAATGTTTTCATGACTGACAAGTTTAAATACACAGACTATGCTTTATGTAAGTTCTACTTAATTTGCCCTCTCAAGTCATACTAACAAGATAGAACAAAGAGTTCTGCTCCATCAGGGTTATAATTAAGAGACACATAGATGGATTAAAATGGTCTGTGACATCAGTTGTGACAACCACCAACAATAACTTTATTTATTAACAATAAGTCATTTATTATTAATTTAATAAGAAGGCTATTCATTAAGAAAAAGTCATGTATGTTATCCCCAGTATCAATAATCAGGACAGGTACCTACAGTCCACATGCAATGTACTTTTCACCTCAAATATTTCTCATGTGACTTATTATTCCATGTAAAAACAAGAATTGACCCCATTTCCCTATTTCTAATATTGACAGTAAGCAATACAAACCAAATCTAGAAATACAGGGAATAATGACCTGTGGCTAAAAAAACAGGACGAAAAACACTAAACGTCACATCTTTGCTAAAGGGTTTTCTCGTTTCTTAATGCTATTGCATCTAGCTTTTAATGTTAATGTTTTCTTGATTTGTAACAATTATTTATTACCTTTTGTCTTCCTGAAAGAAGTGCATTCTAGAGTTAAGTTTTGTGCAGCTGAAAATACATTAGCCATTGTCACACAAAGCAGAAATTAGGTATGTAAGTGTGCAGAATAATGTATCTATTTCCCATGATGTACTAAGAATGCAAATGAGCCTTCTTTTGTAACAAGCATCATTTAGAACAGCATAAGCATTTTATTGTACTTATTCAACTTCAGTGATTTTATTATTCTGTAATTGCCTGAAGATTCAGGGGATGGCTTGAACAAAGAAAACAAGTTCTAGTCATACTCTTCCTCATAAAACAACATGTACATTAATATGCAACTTAATGATAAAACAAAATAATTGCACCTTCTAGGAGTTTTGTGATAAATCAAATGTTTTATTTAAGTGATTAAACATACTGTTTTAATTTTAGCTTATCTGTCTATTTTTTTTCAATCATAACTACATTTTATGCTGATTACAGTTCAAATAAGTTTTTTTTTATATAGGTAAAAAAAATCCCTAATTTTAATATTGAAATGGATTGATGCAATATAGGTTTTTCTAGCTCATTAATGATATAGAATCTGGTTTTGGCACAACACTGTGGCATCAAAAAGACCAGGGCACCACAGTGGGGTATAAAGGGTATCAATGGCATGATTATTGGTCTTGAAAAAATTGCTTTACTACAGTGGCTCGGTGAGTAGCAGCTGTGTCTTACACTGCTGAGGTCATGAGTTTGATTCCCAGACAAGGTCGGTGGAACCCAGTAAGCGTGGCGGGAGAGGGCATCATGCCAGAGAGGAGCTTCCCTCCTGCCACGATCTCCTGCTGCCGTCGGGAGGAAAAAAAAAAATGCACTTCCTTTTTTTGGGGCCCCGGGTGCACTTATATTGCGGCGCCGGTGCTCTCCTTCTGTCCTGGCTGCTCCCTGCTCCCTTCTCACTCACTAAACGTGGGGCGTGACTTCAACACGTCCGACGTTTAGTGAGGAGCCAGGATGGAAGGAGAGCGCCGGCGCCGCAATATAAGTAAGTGCATTTTTTTTTACTGGCATGGTAATGTTTTTTTAAAGAGGGAACACTGGGTGCAGGATACACATGATGGGGGGTGCTGGATACATATGATGTGCAGGATACACATGATGGGGGTTGCTGGATACACATGATGTGCAGGATACACATGATGGGGGGTGCAGGAAACACATGATGGGGTTGCTGGATACACATGATGGGGGTTACTGGATGCACATGATGGGGGGTGAAGGATACATATAATGGGGGGTGCGGGATACATATGATGGGGGGTGCTGGTTACACATGATGGGGGGTGCTGGATACACATCATGGGGGGTACTGGGAGCTGGAGAGACATGCTAGGGGATAATAGGTGCTGGATACACATGATGGGGGATAATAGGTGCTGGATACACATGATGGGGGATAATAGGTGCTGGATACACATGATGGGGTTAATAAAAGTCTCTATAGCTGCACTTGTTACCGGAGGATCAAAATTAGAGCGAGGTTTGAATCTAGCCGTAGTCAAGGACGGTGCACCAATATATATATATATATACAATATATATATATATTGGAGACTAGGGGGCCTGATCCAGACCTATGCGCCGATGCGCTGTGATTAGTAAAGCACAGTGTATCGCCATGCACTCCCCCCGACACTCCTCCCTATGCGGGTGTATTTTCCTTCGCTTACACCGGCTGAAGGCTACCCTAACTTCAGCAGGCCTAAGCAAGGGAAAATACGCTCGCACAGGAGCATATGACCGCAAAACCCTCCCTCCCTCATTAAACTACCTCCCCCCACCCACCTACACTAACTTGAGCGTAGTAACGGACGCCCCCTCAGTTTCTGTAGTAACGCCGGGCGTCTTAACGCCCGCCAGCGTAGGTCTGGATCAGGTCCTAGGATACTATTGTATAGTGGTGACTATGATTTGCTTTGTTTTATTGTGGTTACAATTGTGTTGTATGGTGACGCTTACTATAATCTAGGATGGTCACTGGTGTCGATTTCAAATTTCTAAACAGAAGGGTGAAAAATTAAAGTTCCCAGGGGGGCGCCGAACACCCTAGCACCGGCCCTGTTCCCAGACTTGTCCTTATCTGTGTTTGTTCTCCCTGTGTCTGTGTGGGTTTTCTCCCAAAACTCCAAAAACATGCTGGTAGATTAATTGGCTGCTGAATAAATTAACCCTAATGTGTGTGTATGTATATGCTAGGGACCTTAGTATGTAGCTCCAATGAGACAAGGACTGATGTGAATGTGAAATATTCTCTGTAAAGTGCTAAGCAAATTCTTTTAGCACACAAAACCACTGATGCAAACTAGTTAAACCATGTTTTTTAGTGCGATGGAAAGAAAAATTCCTTTTCTGGGCATCAAAATTGCATATTCGGAAATGACATGCATTGCTTTTACACTTATCGAACGCAAATAACATCCAATCCTGGGCATAGTTGGCAGCCCAGGGCATAGTTGGCAGCTAAACATCCAGAAATTTTGGATTTATATTGTAATAAAAATGGGAGGCTACCTTCCTCATTAAATTTCAACCATCTGCCATTCTCAAACCAACTGCTTATGTAGCGATGTAGCTGAGGGAGATATGGATTTGACTGCAGATAACCTTTGACAAAAACATTTTGAAACACTGAAATCTTGGAGAAATAATGTTTAGAATTCATGTAGGTAAATATAATTAGGATTGTGCTAATGTTTCAAAACTATTTTAATCTAAATTAAAATTTAGCTGATAAAAAAATACTGTTTTGCTAAAAACAGATCAACTAATAAATATCTATTAGCTTTATCCAGATGTGTCCTTAATGAACTTAATGAACTGAAATTCTCCAAAAACGCCTCCACCTTGTGCCACAGTGCTAGATACAGTCTCAAGGCCAGATTTACTAAGCTTTGGAAAAATGATGATGTTGCCTATAGCAACCAATACATTGCATTATACATGAAGAATATATATACATTAATAACAGTATCAGCATTCATTTGATGCATTATCCATAGCATATAGCAAATGATACATGGCTGTAAAATGGTAACTATGGTACATTTTTACAATGGTTAAAATAGTTAATTTTATATGTTTTAACACTAAGTACAATATACATATTAAAGGTTAAAAGAAGATGTGGCAAAGATATATACCAAAGATCCATGCAGAATAAAATGTAAACTTACCACCAAAACAAGTTAATTTGCACGCACAAGCACTTCAATGAGCTGAACATTTGATACATAGGGCCTGATCCAGGCCTACGCTGGTCAGCAGCGTAAGATCGGCTTAAAAGATGATCTGCGCATGCGCTGGGCAGATGCTCATGGATCATGGATTCTCCAGCGTTACTACGTTCAGGTTAGTGTAGGGAGGCGGGGGGAGGGAGGGTAATGAGGTTGGGAGGGCGGCGTTATCGTAGTAACGCCGCCGTCCCAGCGTAGTTACACTCCCTTACGCCAGCTGAAGTTAGGGTAGCTTTCAGCCGGCGTAAGGGAGTGTAAATACGCTCTAAGCAGGGGGAGTGTCGGGGGAGTGAGCTGCTGTTACACTGGGTGCTAGAACGCTCAGTGTAACAGCGTAGGTCTGGATCAGGCCCATAGTGTGGACCGTGTTTACACTTAAGTAAGTATAGAATCTACGTGTGTATTTTTACGATCAGTTAAACTGTGCATGTATTTTTTTAACAAACACCTCTAACTAATAACTTTATTGGTTGTTGTTTTGATTGTATTTTATAAATGATTATTTTTATTTTTTATGAACGTCTCTGTATGTAGTGGATCATTGTATTTCTAGCTATATGCAGTATGCATTTATGTGTATTGTAAAATATGTCATAATTATTCTTATTTCAAGTTTTTTTTTTTATTACTTTTGGGTACATATAGTATATTAATGAATGTTAATGAGTGCACCTACTGTTTTTAGTAATAAACATTTCTATGCTTTTCCAAAGCCTAATCAGTGCATTTATTTACATATCTTTGAATCATAAGCAATCGTATGCACCTAAACGCACGCCATATTCACAGCTAATATAGTCCGCACGTACCTAATTATACGCAGGAAAGACGTTTGCCATAACGCAGCTCTCCCGACACAGGGGGAGTGGTTAACTGGCTTCTTTTTTCTCTCTGAATCTTGCGTATTTCTCGCGTGCATGTATTTAGGTATGTTTGCAATTTTATCCTTAAGTGTGAATCAGGTCCTGTATGTCTACAAGTAGTTAATTATATCACACTTAGTTACAGTTCCATTTTCACAAGTCAGTTCCTAATAGATGACCTAAGAAAACTTTCAATAAGACCCTATATTCCAGACTCTATTCTTTCTCAAAGAGATATATTTGCTTCTGTTGCTTTTATTATTTTAATTCTAGGCTTTGATGTAAGAGTGGTAGCATAGTATATAGAGTGGATGCATTTCTAAAAAGAATTATTTGTTGTACAGGACTACTAGAATCGTATAAAAGTGAGACATATATTATTCTCTTGTATTCTCTTCTGTCCTGTTCTATTGACTAAAATTATAGTAGATATTAGTAACTGCCATAAAATCCTTAATTGTCCTTTGACCACATTCTGATTTTCAGCCTCAGATGATTTTCCTGGAGGAGCTCACCAACTGTTCTGAGTTACTGGAGTGGATCCGGTTTCGAGCTTGGAGCGACAGAAGAGATCTGAAGCCAGATTCCTAATGTATCCCAACACCTGTGCATGTGAGGGGAGGCAACTCACCTAGCACTCATGGGAGTTACAACAGCAGGACCTAAAACAGCCTTAATGTGCTATAAAAATACCTCTACCTTCTGTTATGGAAGTCTGTATCTGGAGAATCCAGGGCCATAATGGAAGTACATGTGGAATGTTTGCACATGTGTCTTCCACTCATTGCGAGCAGAATACAACTGCTTTGCATAAGTCTGGAACCAGTTCAAAAAAATAAATTTAATCTTTTCTTTTATAAATATTATATTACACTGCTGTGCCCGGGACAGGAAAACAGAGGAAACACTGACTCCTCCCTCTGATCAGGTGACTGGTCACACGGGTTAGACATCAGCAGAGGTCCTTTAGAACACTTGGATCTAGCATCTACCTACAGCACAGGCTGGCGCAACTGTGTTGAGGACCGGCGCTGGCTCTCACACTTGTCACAGATCTGACTAAATGTCACAGCGCCTATCCAGCATGGCCTATATGCGCTGCATCCCCCCGCGGAGTGCATCGCACCGGTCCTGATCATTGTATTCCCAGCAGAGGGGGAAATTCTAGAAGCATATTCGCAGAGTTTATAAACATTATCATTTAGAGTTATACACATTGGGGTAGATCCAGAACTCCGCTTGCAATATGTTTACTCACGTAGCGTATTTACGCGCGCGTGCTTTTTATACACTCCCCTTAGCACACCCCTTAAATGTACGTATTTTGTCCGAGATCCGCTTTCCAAACCCTACCTTAACTTTTGCCCACGTAACCGATGTCATCCGTATGTATGAGCAACACGTATTTACGCAGCTAAGCACGCCCATACTGTACACTTTAAATAAAACCTCCCGCCTACATAACGTATTTCAGACGTATTTTAGACTCACGTAAAATTGGCATGCCCACACGTAAGGATTTACGTGACACATACATGAATGGTCCATACGTTCACATTTACACTACGTTATGGAGCGTATTTTCTATGGTGCGCATGCGCAGTACTTACCAAAATGCGATTTTACATCTCCGCCACGCGTAAATTCACTCACAAGCGTTGTTCTGGATCTGGGCCATTATCATTCACAGAAAACCCTACATGTTGATATTCTCCATTCCTTTGATGTTAGTCTCGTGTAACGTTTTAACCCTTGAATACTTGAATATTAAGTAAACAATGTATTGAGAAAATAAGTAAGGTAACTGTTTAAGAACACTTTAAATTCATTACTCATTCAAACAAAATTCAGTCTTTTCCTAAGATGCATTAACTAAATCTAACTTTAAAATGAGATCGTATAGGTCTCTGCGTGCATTGTCTTGGAAAACATCCAATAACCTTTGGCTTTTTTATGAGCTAAATAATTAATTTCACAGTCTGTCCTCTGTGATTCTGCAGATACAGTATTTGAACTCTAAAGCTTTACAAGTGACTCACATATTATTTTCATGTCTTCATGGTTGTCTGTATTGGACCATCCATACTGCAGAGAAAGCATGTCTTAGCCTTTCTCTGACATTTGTGTGACAGTTGACAGAAACAAACCTCCTCTTTTTTTCAGACAGGCAATTTAAAATGCATTTTTCAACCCTTTAAAAAAATTCTAATAATTGCTGCCTTTCTATTTCATTCTGATTCACATTAGTCATAGTTTAAATTAAAAACGACTGCTGTCTCAGCAAGCTCCTAAAGGTTTATGTTACAGTGTCAGCAGACCTGGTGTCGCTCATTGATGTTGCTTCTGTCTCAGGAATATCTTAAAGATGTACTGTCTACACAGTAGAATCATGCAAAATGGCAAAGTTACAACTTCTTTAGTTACAATGACCATCAAAATTAAAATGAAGGGTGAGTAGATGCTTTGCTTATAATAGAGTGCTTAAAAGACACACACACAATCAGAGGCGTCTCTACCCCTCGGCCAGGAAGGCACCCGCCAGGGGCGCCAGCCAAAGGGGAGCACCACCCGGCGATGCCACCCATGGCTAAGAGATAGTGTCGCCTAGTGCAGTGCTGGTCTGGAGTCAGACTGCAGCTGGATGCTTTTAAAATGAGGGCTGGCTGGTTGCTAGGATACCCACGGTAACAGGCTGCTTTGTGACCGCGGGACTTCATGTCCCTCGCAAGTCTTGGCAACCATGGAACTTCAATTTTAACCGCAGTCCCGGATTATGGGGGGAGCTGGAGACACATGATGGGATTACTGGGGGGGCTGGAGGCCCTTGATGGGAGCACTGGGTGGTTGGAGGCACATGATGGGAGTACAGGGGGGGGGGAGCTGGAGGCACATGATGGTAGTACTGGGGGGAGGTGCTGGAGTCACATGATGGAAAGACTGGGAGTAAATGGGTAATGGGAGGCTCCATTCCCATACTTTTCCAGGGGCGCAGGACCCATAGATACACCCCTGCACATAATTCTTCTAAAATTAAAACTCTTGATACTGTATATAGTAATATAATGTGTTTAAATAAGAACAATTATGAAAATGTACAGGTATCTTCAATTTTTGGATTTTTAGTAGTATAAGACGTAGTATAATTGGGTGTTATGTGATTGATTATCCTTGTCAGGGTGACTTGGGACTAAGAGGACATTCTTTTTTGATGTTCAGGTCTGTTACATAGAGTGATAATTAGGTAGAGCAAGGTCATTTTATACTGCAAATATATCACTATACTGATTTCATCTAATATACTAATTACTGGAAAGTATCTTTATTATCCCCAGCACCAGTAATTATTTTTGGACAAGAATTGTCCCTGCTTTTTGTCATCTATTTGCTAGGCTTAATGTATTAGTATTTGGTGTACAATACACATTTGAGTAGCCAGTCTCATCACTCTGTCTGCACCTATTAGCAGAATGTGGGAGGTCTGTTTTGCTCTCTGCTCTCGGCTGTTTTGCACAACCCGTGTCTGTGATGTGTAGTAATATTACTTAACTCTTCTAGAATATCCGAGAGACTACTGAAATTATCCCCATCCTACTTTTAACATTGCAAAGCAAAAAGGGCCTGATTAAGAATCTCAGCTGCTCTAGGATAATACCTATTTCACTTTAGGAGGCACACCAAGGGCAAGATTTACTAAAGTCGTGTTTATATCGTCATATTAAATCACTGCATATCTCCGTAGTTAGTCGTCGATTTGGTTGCTGAAATCCCTGGATTTACTAAGGTGCGAATTGAAGCAGCGATTTCTGAAACAATGGTGATGTCCGTCGTGTTTGTTTCGATTTGAAAATCGCTAGAGATGACATTGATTAGTGAAATCGCTATGTTAAGTATAGGAATGTGTTTTTTTCCCCAAATGCCACGATTTGCATTACAAATCGCCTCTGTTTACCAAAAATCGCGAGAGTTCAACTTGTAACTATTTAAAGGCACATGACTTCCTGTTTGTGACCTGTTCGTTTGGTTGCAGCCTGAGGTGGATGAAAAGTGTGTTTTGAGACAAAGATATTGTGGCCTAATTTTTTTAAATCATCATTATTTTCAAAATTGTAAGAATATAAAAGTCTTCATGCATACATGTAGTGTCTTAGTAATAATCATGATCTTTTTATGCCTGTGCTTGTTGTAGTGTCACTGAGTGCAGTTTTAATCATTGTTTGCATTAGCTAAATTGTTCAAATCTGTAGACTTTGCTATGAAGTATGTTATTTACAAAATCAGAAATCCAGGGTATCTATCCAGACATGTTAAATGTTCAATATATGTAACCTATGTTATATGAGTAATATATCACCTTATATATCTGAATCTGCCGTTAATGCAGTTGGACCCTTTCGAAGAAGTGAGGACAATTGTAAAAAAAGATTCTCGGATATCAAATGTCTCGTGAAACATAAATTGTCCGAAGCATCTAAAGCAGCTTCAAGAACCGGTGGTGGGCCTCCTCCAAATATTCAATATAATGGATATGAAGAGAAAGTCAGAGATATGCTTCCCCAAGAACTGATTTCAGGGATAAATGTACAGGACACCGATGAACCATATGAAGGTATTTATTCTATGCAAAAAGTAAAAAAATTTTGCTGTTCAATATAAATGCTTATAAAAAAAACCATAACAACCTGTGTTTTATATCCAAATCAAGTTTCACTGCTTTCAATGCTAATGCAGCGTTCAAATATTTGTTTACATACAAAATACAAATAACATTGGGCCGGATCCAGAACTACGTCCGTCTTCCATAGACGGACGTAATTCAATGAACAATAGCTACTGCGCATGCGTAGTAGCTATTGTATGTAATCTGCGTACTTCGATACGTAGATTGCGTATATGTGGTCTTTTAGGAATTACCTCATTCCTTATCTGAAACCCTCTGAAGGCTGCACCTCTGTGGATGGTAAGGCTCTCTCTCCTTCCTCACTGTCTGCCTCTATCTTGGTGGTATTTGGCTGGCTTAATGCCATATTGTGAAGCAGACAGCAAGCCAACTCTGTATCTGACACCTTAGCAGGGCTGTACTGAAGCACACCCACAGTTTTGTCTAAGCACCTGAACCTTACTTTTAGTAGCCCAAAGGTGCTTTCAATAACACTTCTTGTGCTAGAGTGTGCACCATTGTATCTGTGTTGTGCAGGAGTTTGAGGGTGCAGCAGAGGAGTTAATAGCCAGGATTGACACCCATATCCTGAATCACCTTGGAGGCAAAACAAAACACAGTCAGTCAAATAGTCAACATTACACAATTTGGTAAGAGGTCACAAATATAGTACTATATACATACCCAATAGCCATCCCTCTGGCATTAGTCCTTTGTTAAATTTATCACTAAGGGATGACTGTCTCAGGATATAGGAGTCATGGCATGACCCAGGATAGCCTGCACACACACTCATGATATTCATGCTAGCATCACAGACCATTCAGGGAGTGGTACAAGTGATGGTTGGTATAGATATATGCCTTGTACTTGGGTGGTCTCAGCGCAATATGTGTGCTATCTATCGCTCCAAGGACATTGGGAAATCCATAGAGCCGATAGAAGGCTAATTTTAGGTCACGCCACTGAGCATCCTGGCAGGGGAAGCAGATATATGTACTCAACAATTTGACAAGTGATTGTAACACAACAGTTAACTACCATGAAAAGTCACCTGTGAGATCCCCAAAACTCTTCCACTAACTGATTAGAAGGAACCAGTGGCTAGAAAATGGAGAACGCACATTAATTTATGCAGCCCAGATACTGCATGAGACCGTGCTGTTCTTGGCTCAAGATCCATACTCACCTGATCATAAAGGTTCAGAAGGTTATTGTGGTTCAGTCTAAACAATTGAACCACCTCCTGATCAGACAGGGAGTTCAGGTCCAAACGCTGACTAAACACACCCACATTACGTTGTATGTGCTGTCTGCGCTGAACCTGATTCTGGTGATGTGTTATGGTACCCGGGGATTACCTTAGCTAAGTACCGGGGTAACGGACGAGTAACTCACCGGTTAGTAGAGCCTGATGTCGGACCGAGTCTTCGCCAGAGCCCCTGATGGTGGGGATGGACTGGAGCAGGTAGGAACCCATCAGGATACCGCCCAAATGAGGGTACTCGGAAGAAGAGCAAAATAAGAAGTGGGAAGCCAGGTAAGTAGAGTAGGAAAGAGGAGAAAAGTGGGAAGAGGTCGGCCAGAAGAAACCACTCCGAGACAAACTACAGAAAACATGAAACCAGACGATTGGACCAAGTGAAGGACTCACAGGACTGACAAGACGTACAGTAACTGACAAGGGCTAACACTCACACAATCACAAAGCAGCAACTTCCTAAGGGGTTAACAAACACAATCAGGCAGGGAAGGCAAGTATAATCACAGGCAGGTAAATAACAATAAGGAAGGAGAGTATGGGAAGGGAAACAGATAATGGTCAGAGGTAGATGGATTAAACAAGGACTGGACTGGGTCACTCAACGATCAGAAGAAAAGCACAAGGCAAGAGAGAGGCAAACAGGAGAACTGGCACAGAGCTTACAAGGAAGACTATCACCAGCAACAGCCTCTGGGTGAGACTGTTCTTTAAAGGGAGGCTGCCGTATCACAGGAGGGCTAGAGAGCGCGAAATGCAGGCATAGGCTGGCATCCTGGTTGCTAGGCAGCGCCAGACGCCAGCCCGACGATCTGGAGCATACACCGTTCCTATTAACCATAGCCGCGGCGGAGGGAAAGCAAGGGCTACAGGAAAATGGCAGTGACGCCGCTGGAGGAGATGCTGGAGACTGGAGGAGTGAGGGAACATGCAGCAGAGAGGAGGAGCCGGCGTCAGGGAACGAGGAGAAGGTAGGCGTAGACGGGGAGCTGGGAAACAGACGAGCAGACGCACATAGCAACCTGAC
>WWET01000114.1:2076-12448 GCA_011038615.1 Limnodynastes dumerilii
AACCAGGCAGGGAGGCTGCCCACAATAATAAGGAGCAGCAGTGGATGCTGGCCATAATAATAAGGGGCAGCCATGGAGGCTGGAGATTATAATAAGGGGCAGACATGGAGGCTGGAGATTATAATAAGGGGCAGACATGGAGGCTGGAGATTATAATAAGGGGCAGACATGGAGGCTGGAGATTATAATAAGGGGCAGACATGGAGGCTGGAGATTATAATAAGGGGCAGACATGGAGGCTGGAGATTATAATAAGGGGCAGACATGGAGGCTGGAGATTATAATAAGGGGCAGACATGGAGGCTGGAGATTATAATAAGGGGCAGACATGGAGGCTGGAGATTATAATAAGGGGCGCACATGGAGGCTGGAGATTATAATAAAGGGCAGACATGGAGTCTGGCAATAATAATAGGGGCAGTCATGGAGGCTGGACAAATATTAAAGGGGCAGATATGGAGGCTGGACAATTAATAAGGGGCAGACATATGGATGGCTAAATTATTAAAAGAGGTATGCACTAGACCCGCTATCTGGGCATGCCAGACACACCCACTTTCCCCAGACACGCCCATTGGGTGGTACAAGACACACCCCTTCTACAAGGCCGCAAAAATTTGTCCCTCTTTACAATTCTCAATGTTGGGAGGTATGCTTACATACATGCATTACACTCACATAACTTACATATATGCATTATACACACAACATACATGTGTAATAATCACACACTTACCTGTCAGGCTATCCAGAGGTTAACTGAGAGGAAGTGAAGGAAGTGGGGGCGGTGCATAGCAGCAGAAGCCAATGAGGGAGTAGCACAATGACATCAGGTACTCCCTGATTGGCTAATCGTTAGGCACCAGTGGAAAACTTTGAAAAACATCTTCAGTGCGGAGCTAACAGGGAAGGTGACAGCTGTGACTGCTGGCTGTGACTACAGGGAGAGGAACGCTCCAGCTCAGCTGCGCCCAACCCCTCCTTGTGTTTAGTTACAGCCCTGCCCCCCCTGCCTGAACTCTCTATATAAAAACAAAAAAGGAAGAACAAAATGACAGGTCCGGGCCGGCCCGTGTAATTAGTACCCCCCCCCCTCTCTGCGGCACTGCCCTATTTATTTTATACTCTTTGTCATACACATTTTCAGGATCAGCTCTCACCAACATCTGTGTGACTTGCGTGTGACAAAGGGTTAATCAAAAGCAGGGCCACCATCAGGAAGGGACAGTCGGGCCTAGTGTCCCAGTCCTGGACAGAGAGGGGGCCCGGGATAACCCCAGGCCCCCTCTCTGTCCTGCCCAGGAAACTAGTAAATTCACCCCTGGCACTCCGGAATCTTTGCTGGCAGTGGCAGAGGTCTGAATGCAACGTGTAGACCTCTGCACTTACACTGACGAAGGTCCGCGGCACTCTGTGTGATGTCACGACGTGTGATATCATCACATGGGGTGGAGCACCGTCGGGCTACAGAATTCCACGCTTTAGAGCTGCTCTGCAGGAGAGGTTGTGATGGAGAAAGACCGGATGTAAAAAAACAAGTAAGTAAATCAGTTTTCTTTTTAAACTATTGGCCAAAATATTCCAGGGGGAGGCTGCATATTTTGTCAGTCCCGGGCCCCACAATTTCTGATGGCAGCCCTGATCAAAAGCAACTACCTGGATTAATTCCCTCTGATTTGTTCGGACAGCTCACAATCTTTGGCTTTGGTTCATGCCTTCTGTATCCACTTAACTCTACTTTAAGCAGAGTTATCAATAAAAAATTACTTAATGTACAGAAAAGATAAAAAAAAAATACACAATATATTTACAACAAATGTATTACAAATGTAAAAGGATTAAAATGCAGAAAAGGTTACCTATTATTATTATTAACATTTATTTATAAGGCACCACAAGGTATCTGCAGAGCCCAACAATAAAATACACACTATACAATGGACGTGTACGAGGCAGACAAATAACAACAAGATGAAATAAAATCTGGTAATAAGGTGGAAATAAATCTGACTGACATGATCAAATAAGGTAGAAGATATGGAGGAATGGAGCATAAGGTAGTAAAGCCCAGAGGCAGGGTAGTAACAAGGAGAAATACCAGGTAGAAGGGGAGAGGTAGACGTAAGGCACTTAGAGAGCTTGAGTCCAGATAGGTAAAGATGGGGGAGTGGAGTAGGAGGTGACAACAAATAGATGCTTGTGAGAGCTCACAGGATAAGCGGAAGGGTAGACAAACAGGAGACAGGAGGAACTGGATGGCTGGTGTGAGTGGTAAAGCAGGGGAAGGAGTGGTATAGAAAGTTTGCAGTGAGAGAGGTGTGGAGGATGTGTAGGCTAGCCTAAGGTGTGTTTTGAGGAAGCACCTGCAGACCATTAGACAAAAGACCAAGTAGACATTTTAAGGAATATTTGGGCAACCCAGCACCCAGGCACAGGTCTGTGTAGATGCAAATGAGCTTGTAACTACAGGAATTCTTCACACATGATTAATGCTTTAAGAGAAGCCCAGGTTTGAGGGGTCTGGATGTTGGGGAACTACTGACATTTATGGTATTGTCACTTAGGTAATATAATATCTGTCCAGCTATGAATACAAATATAAATCCCAATCACATTTTTGAGAGCTTATAAAAGAGAGGATAAAACAGACCAGCTTGACCACTCTTTCTTCTAGAGGTGACTCTACAGATAATCCATTTAACAGAAATAAAATAGTAGCTACTTTCCCAGGATCCAGTTTTCAAATCATTATTTGTCAAATCTTCCTGTAGTTCCAGTTTTGTTTGAACAATACTAAATAAAAAACTAAGTTCTAGCCAGTAGATGGCAGTGCATGAGTGAGAAATAGATAGCCTGTGGACCAAATTATATGAACAAGGATATTTTACACAAGACCACATTCCCTTCAGTCAGTTCATTGTTAAGTTAACTATGCTGAGGCTTAGAAAAATATCCAACAAACCACAGGTGTTGCTCGGCAAGTGTTTTATCTGAAACACGACTGCTGCAGCTCTTAGAGTAAAGAAGTGGAACACATATGTTTGTTATTCATTTATTCAAAGCTATACTCTCTGTCAATCATCCTTTAAATCACTGCATGCCGCAGGAAAGGCTCCTCTTAAGAAAACAATTGCTGGTACACAAGAGATTGTAACATGTGCTTCCTTGGTGTCATACTGACAAAGCATGAAACATTTTTGCTGGAAATCTCAGTATGTATAAATCAATTTGTAAGCGAGCTGAGACTTCTGCCTTCTGAGAGACCCTTTTGGCCAAAAGGTAAAGAGTGTAACAGGCTAAACACAACTAGGGTACTTTAGATTATTACTTTTTCTGATATATTGCCAGATGTGCTAAAGAGTCTTTTAAAAGTATACTTTCTTTGGCTACCCTAACTTCAGCTGGCGTAAGGGAGAGTTGATACGCTGGGACGGCGGCGTTAGTACGTTAACGCCGCCCTCCCAGCCTCATTTATGGTATTGTCACTTGGGTAATATAATATCTGTCCAGCTATGAATACAAATATAAATCCCTATCACATTTTTGAGAACTTATAAAAGAGAGGATAAAGCAGACCAGCTTGACTACTCTTTCTTCTAGAGGTGACTCTACAGATAATCCATTTAACAGAAATAAAATAGTAGTTACTTTCCCAGAATCCAGTTTTCAAATCATTATTTGTCAAATCTTCCTGTAGTTCCAGTTTTGTTTGAACAATACTAAATAAAAAACTAAGTTCTAGCCAGTAGATGGCAGTGCATGAGTAAGAAATAGATAGCCTGTGGACCAAATTATATGAACAAGGATATTTTACACAAGACCACATTCCCTTCAGTCAGTTCATTGTTAAGTTAACTATGCTGAGGCTTAGAAAAATATCCAACAAACCACAGGTGTTGCTCGGCAAGTGTTTTATCTGAAACACGACTGCTGCAGCTCTTAGAGTAAAGAAGTGGAACACATATGTTTGTTATTCATTTATTCAAAGCTATACTCTCTGTCAATCATCCTTTAAATCACTGCATGCCGCAGGAAAGGCTCCTCTTAAGAAAACAATTGCTGGTACACAAGAGATTGTAACATGTGCTTCCTTGGTGTCATACTGACAAAGCATGAAACATTTTTGCTGGAAATCTCAGTATGTATAAATCAATTTGTAAGCGAGCTGAGACTTCTGCCTTCTGAGAGACCCTTTTGGCCAAAAGGTAAAGAGTGTAACAGGCTAAACACAACTAGGGTACTTTAGATTATTACTTTTTCTGATATATTGCCAGATGTGCTAAAGAGTCTTTTAAAAGTATACTTTCTTTTTATCATTATGCATTTATTATAAACAACTTTTTCCTCTATATTACATGTTTTATTTAATAATATTTACAGTATTTTATTATAACTATGTTTTTCTTTCCTTTAGTTTTTATATGTAGAACAGTCTTCTTTTCAACAACATTATTATACGCTGGAGCTTCCAATAGCTATACCCAGATCATTATATTGATGAACCAAAGAGTAAAACTTTATTTGGCACTACTTGAATGTAGCAACTATAATAATTGAAACATATTATATATGAATAGATATATAGTGTATGAGTGGTTACAGTTGTTTGGTATCACTGCAAATAGAATGGTTGGCTATAATGCTCCCTGAGCAGGGTTGGCAATAGAGTGTAGTATTGCATTGGAACTACTGTATTTGTAATGGCATTATAGCTTTGAGTTGTTAATTTACAAAACAGGAAAGACACACCACATATTTTGTGAAAGTATCATTGAAGCCAGATCTTGAGGGTAGATTATTTGGCAATTAGATCCATGAGAAACGTATGCGTAGGTAATCCCTCTCCTTGCACAGACGGATTTCCAATACCAAAGGGCCTAACTTAACATTTCCGACTCCTTGATTCACAAAATGGCTGCGGTGTGAGAGTCAGCAACATAACGCAATTAGTGGGCACAACGTTATTGTTACACACTGTTTTCTCATTCACCTGTGATAAGGATCTCTTGTTCTTCCACTATTTTGTTTGAGTTTTACGTATTTTTATGTCATTTTATGTGTTGTATTACAAATTTTGATTACTAAGCCTCGAGTTTTATTTTAATTTTATGGAGCCTTATATGGAAGAAACAATGGGTGTGTTATGATTTGAAACCGGATTCACAACTTTATGACTTAAAGAATTGGCAGGGGCATATCAAAGACTGGAATGGAATTTGGATCTTATTGTTTTACATTTGGTATATACCAGGCTAGCCAGACGACATTTAAACTTATGATCAATCCAGTGCTTTTTTTCCAAACATATTATACTGTGTACTTTGCATTGTTAGATGTAGGGGGGAAGGGGTACAGAGGGAGCACTGAGGAGAGAGAGATCAGTGGGGAGAGGGAGCTTTAGAATATAGGGGGGAAAGAATATAGGGAAGATAGTGGGAGGAGTGTAAGAGTAAGTATTAAAAGAGGGAGGGTTTAAAATGTATTACTAATTGCCACCCTAAAAGAAAGTTCTAGATCCACGCCTGCCGCTAACTTGTAATTAATCACCATGTAATCTTGTAATCTTTTCTCTGTGTGACTATAATGGTGACTAACAGTCGCTAGATCAGTAACCAATAGAGCAACTTGGGATAAAGGGAGATTCTTATAAGGACCATACAGTCAGTTTTTCTGTGGCAAGCAGATTAACCCCCTGCCTTTCACGCACCTGTTTAACATATACTTATAAATTGATTGAGCAACTTCCATTCTGTTTTTATTCTGTTTTTATCTGTAGCATCTGCCTGATTCTATAATGGAAAAATAAACCAGAATCTCTCCACTTAGTGTATGTATGATAATCTACATTATATTCTACTAAGTAATATTTGTATTACATATCCACACCAATAATACTGTAAATATGCTCAATTCTAGTGACTGCAGATATTAAATTGTAAACCATTACATTGTTTTCTTTATTGCATACATTTTTAAAGCAGAATTTAATTTGTTAATTATAACAATAGACCTAATTTAGCTCAGCGGAAAACATGTTAGAACCATGTGAGAAAATAGTGAAATGATGTTACACATTCATATATTTACATCCAAAGCTGAGCAAAGCTTGCCAAATTTTGATACATCTGGTGAAAAAAAAGATACCTTCATTATCCAAACAATACCATATTCTCATAATAAAATTACAGATTTTTTTATTCATGAATTCCAAACCACAACTCTTGTAATAATTAAACATTTAATGAACAATTATTAAAGTAATTTATGTGTAGTAAGTATATGGATAGCCATCTTCTCACAGTATTCTGCTTTACAGTACATTAATTGCATACACTAAGTTTGTTTCAAAGTGGCATTGCTACAGAGTGTTAAAATAAAGCTTGAGGCTTGGTAAGAATAGCTGTTTCTATAATAATTTATTGCAGAAAATGTATTTGCAAATGCAAAATAGTAATGGTAATAGAAGTTTATATATTTAGACATGCTATTCACTTGGGTTCCATTCGCTGTTACGAGTGTCACATTTTTTACATACAGACAGCCGACAACTATTACCGAGTGGACAGGTCAGTGGACATAGGCTATGGGGAGGGGATGTAATGTAGAAGGGGAGGTTAGGATTAGTCTATGGAGAGGGGATTAAGCATAGAAGGGGAGTCTCAGGGTTAGGCTGTGGGTGAAGCCGCATTGAGGGCCATGTGGGCCTGGGGCCCACACTATATAATATGCTTTGGAGGAGGATGCAGTGGAAGACCTGGAGATCTGCAGTGTGTGGGGCCTATTTTCAGATGTAGGCCTGGGATTGTAGTCCCATTAGCCCCATTGTTAATCTGGCCCTGGCTGTGGGGAGGGAATGGAGCATAGAAGGGAATGGTTAGAGTTAGGCTGCGGGTAAGGGTAATGGAAGGGGAGAATTAGGGTGAGGATTAGGTGATTCCTTTTAGAGATCTTTGCTTACCCTACTCCGGCAGGGAAGAAACAGTCGTTTGTGGTTGCAAGTCACAAACGAGTTGTCAAAAATGGCCCTGTCGCAAAAGGGCTGTTCGAATTGGCAAAGCAAATCCATTCACTTGACGCCACTGGAGTTTGTTTTAATGCCTTGAGATAAGCAGTAAGAGTTTTTCACAGTTCCCGTCAGACGGTATAAATATGGGCCCACTAATGATAGGAGTCATTAGCCGGAGAGACCCACAAGAAGAAGCAGCCTGTCGCAGGTGCTTCACAAGAAGAACATTGACCTGGACAACGATGTCTCCAATCAACATAGACTTCAGAAAAGTGAGTAATACCTTTATTTATTAATACTTTTTAATAATATTTCATATATATGAAATGTTGTAGGATATTTATTACTTAAAAGGAAGGGGACATGTTTACATATTTTCAAGTAATGGAGGTATGTTATTTTACTGTAATAGGAATGGGGGCATGAAAATTGATTTGATTAGGTGGTATTTACTATTAGATAAACAGGAGCATGATGTATACTATTAGAGGAACAGGTTCATGGTATTTACTTTTAGAGTAATGGTGACATGGTATTTACAATTAGAAGAATGGGGGCATGGTATTAACTATTAGAGGAACAGGGGTATGGTATTTACTATTAGAGAAATGGGGCATGGTATTTACTATTAGAGGAATGGGGGCATGGTATTTACTTTTAGAGAAATGGGGGCATAGTATTTACTATTACAGGAACGGGAGCATGATATATTTGCTCATATGTACCAGGGACTTAACTTACGAAAATATGTTTAGGGGGAATATTATATATGCGGTGGCATGTCATTAACCCTTGGCATGCTGCCACTTATGGTACTAAAAGGCACAGCATGTCCTGCAATACATGGGCATGCTGTGCCTTTTAGTGCTATATGTGACAGCATGCAAAGGGTTAATTGTATGCAGTGCAATGCATTTTTTACTTTATACTGGTGGCCATATTATCTGATATATAGTATATGATATATACTATATATCATATACTGCTGTTGTCACCATTTTGTGTTTGACTTTAAATTTGGAAGAATTACATATTTTGAATAACCAATTAGGACTGTTGGTTGAAATGGAAGAGCCCTATTTAAATTGTGATACTTATATATACCCTCACTGCCTTGAGAAAGACTAATGTCGAAACGCGTTGGTTGGTGTCACACACAGGTTGGAGAGGACATCAAGAATTGAGAAGGAGCTAATAAGAAAACCTGGGTATAACATCTCTCTATTACCTCTAACCATCTGGTACGGGTCCCCCCCTGGGGGGTATTTTTATTTGTGTCATTAATTTTGATTTGTGTTTATTTTGATTTATGTTTATATTTACAAATAAATGTAAACTGTTTTTACACATTGGAGGCATTCCATTCTCCCCCTTTCTTTTTTCATATTATCAGTGACAGAGAAAACACGACAATAAGAATTACAGACTCTGTGATAATATACCAAAGCCAGGTCTCCATTCACTGGGCACGGATAAACATTGTGCATTTTGGGAAGCCTTATAAAAGTTGCTGTTGTATGCAAGAGATGACCATCAGCGGCGACATTTTATAACCACTCAACTGCGTCTGTCCAGAGCATTATGGTTAGGATCCCAAAACTGTAAGCCTTGTGAAATATTTTATTGGGACATATTGCTTTATTGGACTTTATTAGTTATAAATTGGACAGATCACTTGGGACACTACTATTTAAATTCAGCATTAGAGATTTTTCTGTCTTAACCATTATCTTCATTCAGGTTCCAGTTATATATGCACCAGCACTTTTGTGCCGGTTGGTTTATTACATTAGCACTCAAGCACTTCTGGTTTGTAGAGATTGACTCATTGTATTCATGTGTGTTGGTCTATTGTATTAGCTTTGATCTATGCAGATTTGTTTATTTATAACACTTAGGGCCTGATCTAGGCCTACGATCGTGTGCGTTTTTACGATGGTCATAAGCGTAAAAACAGCCATTTGTACTTACTGTGCGGGGCAGATGTTATGCTCATCTTACACTCAGAAATTCTGAGCGTATGGGCCTTGAGCGTACCACTTTCGTAACTACGGTCGAGGGGGCGTGCCTCGTATACAATTTTCGTAAATACGCACTGAGGGCGGGGTGATGCATTTAAATCCTACGCAAGGAGCATACAGCCGTCGGCGGTTATGATCAGAAAAGTTAGGGTTGGGTTTGCTGGGCGTAAGACGGTAAGAGTAAGTACAAACAAGGGGAGTGCCTGTGGGAGTGCATCGTAGGTACGCTGGCGTAAATACACTACGCACATGAGCGTTTCATGAGCGTAGGTCTGGATTTGTTCATCGTATATTTATTTGTATTGGCACCTAGTCACTTTATTTAGCACTGTACACTTTACAGGCAATTCAGGATTTGTATTTGCCTTTTCTGTGCCCACTTAGTGACATTTTACATTTCTGGTGGTCATATTAGTTTAATAAAAAAGGGGCATGAACTACGGTGAGTTTACTAAAAACTACGACAAGTTCAACACAAACACGCCGTAGTTTAACATAAACTTCCTGTAGTTTAATCGATGAACATCGCTGTAGTTTGCAAATTGCTGGGGAAACTCGCCCCATAGTAAATACAGCGATTTTGAGATCAAAATCAGCTGCAAACTATAGCGATGTCCGTCGATTTTTACAGGTGAGATAACTCACCCTAGTAAATCCGGCCCCCGATTCCAGCATGGCCCGACAGTCTAGCCTGCTGTGCCCTTTAGTGCCCCCATAAAAAATAATTGCGGGCCCACTACATATTCATATCGAAATAAATAATTGAATTTTGAAATAGAAAAAGCCCCTTTCATACTTACATACTTTCATATTCGCCACAAAAGACTGATCTGACAACCACTACCTTTATTTAAAGGTTTATCAGCGTGGGAAAATTGCAGCTTATAAATACAGGTAGCAGCTTTCAGATCAGTTAGTCTGCATTGGTCAGCCTTGTGCAGTGCTTCTAAAGGTTTTTTTTTCCAAGTTTGGCTAGGATTAAATGCTTACAAGACTGGACCAGAAAGAAGGCATTCCAGCATTCCCAATGGCAGCCTGGGCTTGCTGCAACTATGTAGTGACTAATAGAAAGGAATATTTTTACACTTTTATTATGTTTTATTAACATTAGAAGTGTGTGAGTGCGGCATGGGTTTGTATATTGTTGGTATATTTTTTTTGAGGGGAGGTTTGGGACAATGGGGTAGATCCAGAACTACGTTTGCTGTACGTTTAATCGCGAAGCGTATTTTCGTGCCCGTAAATTCGCTACACTCCCCTCGGCACACCCCTTGCACGGACGTATTTTGTCAAGATACGCTTTCCAAACCCTACCTTAACTTTTCCACAGTACCCGCAGTCATAC
>WWET01000114.1:35924-55850 GCA_011038615.1 Limnodynastes dumerilii
ACGATTTAGTTGCCCAGGGGCCCCCACAGACCTTAATCTGGCCCTGCATATACCTTACGTATTCCCAAGCGATCCTAGCGCAACTGTAGAGTACTTCCCTGTAATGTATACTGCAAATGGTAATTATGAGAGAACTTGTGGGTCAGTTGCAAAGCAAAAGCTCTAAAACTACATTTAATAATAAATTTAGCAAAACTAAACATTTTTATATTTTAAAGTAATAATTCATGGCACAGGCACTGTGTGCTGGTTTTCCGTGCACCTTTGGATCAGTCCCCTTATGTCTGTACATCTTTTTCTCTTTAGATGAGTGATATTGATCTTATAATAATGATATATATGTTTTGGATGCCCCAGCTTTTCCCCTTCTTTGTTAAGCCATATACACATGTGAAATATACTCCTGCACTGCTCTATATAAGGTAAGTCAATGCACCAAGTATTCTAGCACAGCAACAAAGTTTTGTTCCCTTACTGTTTTTTCTAACTTATGGCAGTAAGAGTTAATGAAATACACAAATTACACTGCTGAGGACATTGGTGTATAGAGAGACTACTGTATAAAAGGGTCATATGTCCATGGAAAATAAAAGTATTTGAAAAATGTTATTGTTATTATTTGACTCATTCCTGATCCTATTATAGTTAAGATGTCAGATTACCATGTAAATATTACATATTAAATGATTTTAACCTTCTGTGTATTATTTGTATCATACTGATTTGGATTCTCTTTCATCACTCTGCTGTACAAATCATTTATCACACTTAGGTTTTATGACCACTAGATACAATTTAATGAATTGAAGGATATGTCATTCAAGGCTGTAAATAGGGCAGCAAAAATTCTACTCCATCATTTTTTATGTATAGTGTACATATTTATAAATAGCAACTTTGTTTTTGTAGTATCAAGCATATTCAGAGCACATTTTCTTATCTGCTTATATAGGCATTTACAGTATTTTACCTTATGCCACTTAGCTTTTAAAATAAACTTTTCTAATAAATACTGACTTTTTATACCTTTGGGCTAATGCCTTAAACTTTCACATACAGATGTACACAAATATGTTGTACCCTTCCATGAATAAGAAGAACCAATCCTTTCCCTTTCTGACAAAGGTTTATGGCATATTCATCTTTTATAGAAATCAGGCTTTGCCTTTGAATTTTGATTTAACAGAATATAATAAACAAATAACATTTGTGATGTAATGTGTACCATTAAAATAATGTTCCATTGCACAATCTTCAAGTAATTTCTGTAGGTCTTAATGATGCTTCTGCCCCCTGTCAACAGGCAGTTTGACTTAGGCTTCCTGAGCTGCACCAAGCTGCTGTCTTATTTGTGATGTGTGCCTACTCCAGACTGCATGCTTTAGATGTTCAAAAGGAATCAGGATTAAAGTAAGATTTATGTAAGTAAGTAAGGCCTGTGAAGTCCAATGCTCTGTTCTTACCTATTCTTGGGTGCTTTTAGGTCTTTAGTTATTAATTTATTTATTAATAGGTTTATATATAGCATCATCAGATTATGAAGCACTTTAAAATTTTAACAATCATTACAACAAGACTGGGTGGTAACAGTCAGACTTACTAGGTGAGAGGGCCCTGACCACAAGCTAACACTCTATAGGATATTGGGGATTGATATATAAGGGCTAGTGCTCTATATCACACAATGGACCTGCTTGCATGGTAAGAGTGCACAGTGCTTCTGTATGAGCCAGTCACACAGCAGTGTTAGTAGCAGAACTGAGGGGAATGGAGAGAAAGTGACCAAGTTTGTGTTAATCATGAGAGGAGACCCTGATAACAAATGTTAGGAAGTAGGTTGAGGAATTTGGTACGCTTGTCTGAAGATGTGAGTTTTAAGGGAGTTTGGAAAGTAGAGGATGGTTTTAGTGGGTGAGAAAGTTTATTCCAGAGAGTGGGTGCAGCCTTGGAGAAGATCTGTAACCAGGAATCAGAGCATTTATTTAGTGTAGAGGAGAGATGTATGTCCTGTGAAGATCTGAGAGAGCGAGCTGGGATATATCTTGAAATGAGTGAGGATAGGTATGCAGGTGCAGTCTTGTTGATGGCTATGTAGGTTAGCAAAATGATTTTGTATTTAATGCTGTTGGAGTTCCCATGATCTGCTTATGAGACAGAGCACCCTGATATTGAGCAGTATGTTTCTTCCAGAATGCCTTGACAGTCTTGAGATTTCATTGTGCTCTGCACAGAGTAAAGACACAATGTGCTACATCCTGAAAAGCAGCCCAATACATAACTGAGCCTCCTTCATATTTCATCATAGATAAGGTGTTCTTTTCTTTTGTAAGCTTCATTTCTCTGTCCGTGGACATAGAGCAATGTGAGTTGCTAAAAAGCTCCAGTTTTGACTAAATGGACCAAAGGAAAGTGTTCCAGAAGCATTGTGGCTTGTCAAAATGCCCTTTGGGGTATACCTAACAACATAAAAACCAAAAGAGTTAAAATGTCTACATTTCTAAATCAACTAGAGCAAATCATCCCTCTGGGTCTATAATGTTTTCTGCAAGTCTATAATGTACATGGCAAATAAATAATATTGCTACCCCTCAAGATTTACAGCAGTGAGGAGATGAAAGGCATTAATCAATTAAGGGAACCCTAAGGTTGGAAGAATCACCCTTCTTCCAGTGAGTCTTCTGCATAAAATTTATGCTTGGGCAAAGTATTTTCAAGTGGGTAACAATTTTTTACTTCGTAACTGGAGAATTAAGGCCACCAATATTCTAAGAGACCAGATTCAGGTGAAAAGGTAAATAGGAGATATGCAGATAAATGATGTTGAGCGTCCCCTGGGATACATGTTAATATTGTAGTTCATGTAGTGACACATAATACAGCAGAAAACTTGCAGCTAAAAGACCTGACAAGAGTAAAAATTAATGACATGGGGCCTGATTCAGACTTAAGAAGCAGCTTGATATTAAGAGAGGAAGGTTACATCTGGGCAAAACCATGTTGATTTCAGGGGGAGTCAAGTTAATTGTATTCTTTGCATGCAGGGATATATCTTTGAATTGTTTACTGCACACAGATACTGACCAGCTTTACTTTTACACTGTTATTTAGACTTAGGCTAGGAAATACCACCTCTCAACTCTAATATTGTTTGCAATAGATGAAAATCGACTCCCCTGCAATCAACATGGGTTTGCCCAGGAGTAATTTTCCTCTCTTAATTTTAAGCTCCTTCTTAAGTCTGAATCAGGCCCAAAGAGAATACGGTTGTATGATTATAGCTAACTGAGGACCTGATTCACACTTAAGAAAGCGTTAGGTTCTTAAATATAGGCAACTAGTAGCAAGGCAACTCCCTCGGCACGCCCCCGGTTTTCAGGTTCTTAAGAGATTTTCAAGTGTCATATGGCTCCCTTAACTGGTTCGCATTTGTGTGCGTAGGGTGTCTAATTACGAACATGATTGCATATCCGCGTCTTCTTTTGCTAATTTAAATGGCTCCCCCCACCCAATCTTCTTATCTACTGAGTTAATTATTCGTGGCACGCCCCTTCCTGCGTAAGTAACTACGAACCTAGCGACATTAGGTTCATATTGTTGAATCACATTATTTGCATTCCTAAGTCTAACTTAGGTAGCGTATAACACTTAATATGCATGCGCAGTATATACCTTCCTAAATATACGTACCTAAAACCACACATATTCTTAACTCTGAATCAGGCCCTGAGTGCCTAACATAACATCTTTTACCTTTTTTTTTTTTTAATAAAATCTTATAAACTGTAAGGGCTAGATTTACTAAGGGGTGTGTTTGTGAGCGTTTTTTAATCAACAGCCATCGAATTCGTGGCGATTTTGATCTAAAATTTTAAATTGATGGCAAAAGGCCGTGATTTTTATAAAATGCGACGCGATTTTGGTCTCTTAGTCAACATTCTTAGTAAGTTTATATATTCTACTAACACTTATAGTTTTTAGTTATTTTATAGAAATCTAGCATGCTCTTCAACATATGTTTGCAGATTTTAGTTTGTTGTTGTCACCATGCATGTATGTGGGTTTGTTTGTATCTGGCTGTGTAATTTTTGAGCATTATCATGGTCATAGCCATATTTTTGGGGGGTTTGTGTTTGATTTGTGTATGCCACTGTAATTTTTTAAATTTCATTTTATTCTACATTACTTTATGTTTTTAGATGCCTGCTTTTTTAAAACTAAGTTTGTTTGTTTATTATTATGTCCCTTGTCGTTTTAAGATGTCAAAATCTGAACATCCAAAACCATTGTAGGAAGAGAAGAGGGAGAGTGCAAATTTTGAGGCATGTTTTCCTAAGAAAATGAAAAGTGGCCAAAATATTATGCTTTGGTGGAGTCAATAATCCCCATTTATGAGGAGATATTGGGAGACCAGGCATTCAAAACCACTTTTGCTTGGAAAAAGGAAACTTAGGAAATTAAAAAAGTAGGAAAAAAAAGGAAAAATTAGTCAAACATAAGAGGATTAACTTAGAGATAAAATGCCTACTAAAATAATAAAAGGGGTTAATGGGCCTCATCCAGACCTACGCAGATGCGCTATGCGTACCGTATCGGCATGCATTCCCCCCGACACTCCCCCTGTGCAAGGCGTAATTACACACTGTTACGCCGGCTGAAGGCTACCCTAAAGTCAGCCAGCATAACAGTGTATAATTACGCCGGGCACAGGAGCGTAAATGTCCAAACCCGCCCTCATTAGCTTACCTCCCCCCACCTTCCTTGCCTAACTGTTGCGTAGTTACGGTGAGGAATGCCCCCTCAACCGTAACTATGCAACAGTTAGGGACGCCCGATCCTGAAGAATGGGTTTCCCTAACTGCACTGGGCAACATCTGCCCTGCGCATGCGCAGATCGGCAAAACTGCCGATCTTACACATACGGTTGCCGTAACCACAGCCGTAGTTCAGAATTAGGCCCAATGTTCCACATTGCTGTATTTTCAGACCCCTTTTTTCTTTTAATAACTTGACTATACTCTTATTTATTTTTTAATCTTTCTAAATTCTCAACACTGAGCTAGCATAATGTTGAGCCTGGTGTAAAGCTAACAGGTGGCTTGGTGGAAAATCAAACATGTCAATAAGCCAGGCTATCGTGTGAGGTCTTTTTTTCTGTAAATCAACAAATGAGCGAATATGAGGGACACCCTTCACAAGCCAGATCCTACCCCCTCAACCGTAACTGAGCAACAGTTAGGGACGCCCGATGCCGAGTAAAGGATTTCCTTACCTATGCCGGGCATCATCTTATGCATCCGCCCGCCGTAGGTCTGGATCAGGCCCAATGTGTGCGATTCTGATTCAGCTAGCGTGCAAGGTCCTTTTTCAAATTTTATTTTGTATACATTTCACAAAATATGAATTTTTTTTTCTTTTTTAAAAATAAATTTAAAAAATTATCTTTAAAGTTAAAATGAGAAAATCATATGAAAAGTAAAACAGCTTAAAACATATTAAACATATCAGCATATTATTTTATTGTTCAGGTCCCTCTGAAGCACGAGCTCCTACACTGCAAAGGACCCCACCAATGTTTTCTTTATCCTCTGATGATGATGTTGCTGGTGAGTATTAGTTGGTGGTTCTTTTACAACTTCTTTAGTACCTGTTATTAAATAACAAAAACATGTTACTACAAAAACTTTTGCATATTGTAGTGTAACACTGTAACAATAATGATAAATATGTGTATTATTTTTAAGTTTACATTTTTTTAACAAAAAAACCTACATGTTGCATTTAAAAAAAGAAAAATATGTTTTAAAAAACTAACTAATATATTCCCTATTATCTGCAAAATGTTTGTTCAAGTTATCTTACAATAAATACTTACCAAAATAACTGTCCACAGGTCCATCATGACAGACTTAATGCCATCACTTGGTAGCATTGGCACCTGTGGAGGATAACCAAACTTGCATGACATTGCAAACCATCCAGCTTGATTCACCCATAGAGGACCCCACAACCCAACAAGCTGCTGAACAACAGCATCACTCACAATTAGAAGAACAGCAGAAAGATGCTCTGCGAGAAATGGCTCAAGCAACTGAATCCATACAATCTAAACAAGAGAAATTTATAACAAACCACCATGCCTACATGCGACGACTGCACTCAACATTTCATAGATCCAATAAGATTTTACGTTTAGGAGTTAATCGTTTGGATTAAAAAATTTATAAAACATATTTTTTGGAAAGCTTGTGTGGGTTTTTTTATTTTAAATAAACAACAAAAAATATGATAGTCTTACATGCTGGTTAGATACATTCATTCATGTTTAAACAAATATATAGTTAAATATATAAATGACAAAAATTATGTTTCAAATTAAAAAACAAACTTACAATTAAAATAATTTTAAATTAATTCCTTTTCTGCCTCTCTCCCTCTGTTGAAAACACATCTCCAGATGTAAGTGGGCCCCCTCGTTCATGAGTCTCTATTGCAATTATGTTAGAGTATTGTTCATTTTGACGAAAATTCGCTTACGATGAGCGTACGCTCGCTTGCGAGCGTTGCTCTGGATCAGGCCCAAAGCCACATTATGAAAGTACAATATCAGACACCTTTTCAGGTTTATAAAGAAGACACCTGAACCTGGTCTTCAGTAGTCAAAATGTTCATTTTATCACACAGTGGCTATATGCACTTTATTATATCTGTGCGGCCCAAGTGTGCGGATTCAGCAGAGGAGTCATCAGCCAGGAGCCACACCCATATCCTGAGTCCCCTCTGTAAAAAAATGAAGGTTAGGACTTATAGAAACATATCACACACTTTAATATTAAAATATACAAATATATCATGTTCAATAATCAAGGCAAATACTTACCCACCAGCCATCCCTCTGGCATTTGAGCACCTTTAGGTCTCGCCATTGTGACTCTTGGCTGGTGAACAGGGCCTCTATCAGGGGGAGACAGCCGGGACTACAGTCCCAGGCCTGCAGCTGTTGGGGGCCCGCCATCATTGCAGGGCTCATTTCAGGGAAATTCTTCCCTGAGCTCCAGCAAAATACTAGCGCAGATATGTTGGGCTCACCCACGTGATGTCACCAATGACATAACATGGGGATGTTGCCTAACTGGTGTATCCCAGGCCCTAGAAATTCTGAAGGCAGCCCTGATGGTGAAGCAGATATATGTTTGCAATATTTTTTAAGTGAACTTAACCTTTAAGAAAAGTGAAGTGAAAAACTCGCTTGTGAAATGCCAACCACTCTTTCGGTCACAGACAGTGGCCATAAAATGGATGGCACACAATAATTTGTGCAGCCAAGACACTGCATGGGACCGTGATGTTGGTGATGACGGGTTATGCGTAGCCTGTGCAAAACCTGGGACTGGTGTTGTTTTGTATCATCACCACAATTTTTTCTGTTTTCTAAAATAGCAAAAAAGAAGTGAGCTAGACTTAAACAAGCCACTAATCTCTGTGATGCTCCTACAAAAACATACAGCTGCTCGCAATTGTGAGGTCACTTTTATAGGGGAAGAGAACCATTCAGGATTAATTGGTTGCGATTTGTACAAGTGTCCCTCTTTTACATGGCGCATTTGTTTACAGCACTTTGAATACGATAAACGGCAATTACACAAATACGGACTTATTAAATACAGCGCTTTGTATGTCCGTCATTGAAAAAAACGCCATGACAATTTAAGCAAATCACAATAATTGGCTATTTGCCCTTTAGTAAATGCGGTAAACACATAATTGTCATCTAATTCAACCAAAAACAGCACATTGGCTAAAAACAACTTTAGTAAATCCAGCCCTAAGAGCAGACACCGTTGTTCCCAAACACATATTTAGAATTGCAAAGTAAAGGTGGCCATACACTAGACGATTATCGGCCCGATTTCCCAATTATTGGGTGATCGGGCAAATAATCGCTCTAGTGTATGGTACAGATACATTTTTGAAACGTCAAATAAACGCACCAGACGTTTATTTGATCGTTCAGCATGTTTGATTTTAAACGATACAGGAGATTTCCCTTGCGGGAAATCGTCCCGTTTATCGGCCCACCCCCTGCTGGGACCGATAATTGTTGTAGTGTATGGCCAGCTTAAGATAGGGATTAGGAGAACTATCAGAATGTTAATGGATAGATTATTATAACCCATATTTTTAGGATCTAAATACTAAAATCTGTTTTTTTCAATCCATGTTTTAGAATTTTAAAGACTAAAAATTTCAGTTTAGAAAATTGTCCGTTATCTGAAAATCACACAACATATTTGATCTGAAACTCTGCGCCTTTATTATAAATGAATTACATATGAAAATTACTTGCTTGAAACTCCTTATAAGATGCAGTGTTTCTTGCATTTTCTCTCCACAGAGATCAAGACCCAACTTTTTAAATTTTATTGAAAGTAGCATTAAGTGTCAGCACAGTGCTCAACGTTTTGACTATAGATGCCCCAACTGGTCCAGAAGTCACTTTGGGCCTGATCCAGAGCTACGAAATTGCTGTCCGACGGGCGAGCATACGACGGTTTTTTGCGTATTTTCGTACGAAAATTCGCACTGCGCATGCCCAGTATGACAGCTTCCGGTCGGCTGGACGACATGAGCGTATAGCGGTCGTATGGTGTGCGAATTGTTCGCTCGAGGGGCGTGCGTTCAGTACGACGGTCGGCTGGGCGCTCGTTTTACAACAGGGAGGCGGGGATAGCCATTTAAATTGTACAGTATGGGCGTGCTAAGCCCATACGCTCAGCGTATTATGTGCGAAAATTCGTACGCCCGACGGTCGTACCCAGTGTAGGGTATAGCCGCCGTAAGCAGGTACTTTACTATGGGAGTGTTAGGGGCGTGCTTGTTTATTCGCACGGTCGAACGTACGCATTCGCCCGCCGTGCGAAATTTCGTAGCTCTGGATCAGGCCCTTTGTTCCTAACTTCTATCATTAGGAAAGTTGCTTCTTCCATCTTCTTGATTGCACATTCGAGGTGAGAAATGTTAGCCTTTATGTATCTCAACTCCAGTACAGCTGGCACTGAGTGTAATGCTCACTTCACATTTAGATTGACATTAATTTAATGCTCTCATAGATTTCTATTTGATACATGTCTGAGTGCCAGGTCCCCCACCGTGTCACTACAGGTTGTGGAGAGAGAGGTATTAATGGAAGCTTTTTTTAAATATAATGAATTGACTTAGTGCTTTCAAAAAGATCTTCTCCACTGAAGACATAATCTTGTTGACTACAGAATGCTGCTCCCGACTAGCTTTAGGTACCCAGTGCAAGGGTAGTAAGCTGCACTATCTATCACAAAGAAGTGCAACTTTCTCAACATCTGGTCACCGTACCTGTAAGTAATCACTCACAGCAATGGATACACTAAAGTGGTTGGTTTCCAGAAGCTCATTGCATAGGATGACATGGGGTATAGTTGTTTCCTCACAAGTGAATTAGCCACAATAACAATGGCAATGTATCTGTCACAGGCATCCGTTGTTTCATTTACACAATGGGCCAGATCCAGACCCACACGTGCGTGCGTGGGTCTGTAAATAAGTTCACATACCGGGGAGTGCATGCCCCCTGTACTCCCGGCTCTCGGTAATTAATCTGGACACATATGTGTCCAGATTCCTACCTTAAATATTATGACGTAGTCTTAATGGCCCTTCCTCCCCAAACCCTAATTTAAATGTCTATCTCCACCTCTATGGCGGAGCTACGACAATTGTAAGTGAGGACTCGCTTTTGCATACTGGCTGGGGCACATAACTTTGTAAGCATACCAAGGATGTGCGCATGCACACATGTAACCTGACAGGGGAATTACACACGCTGCATGTGTAACTCCCCTGTCATAACTATGTCTGGATCAGGCCCAATGTCTGCCCATATCTCTTTAATGGCCAATCTCGTATAGCTGGGGTAAATAATTATTTTTAAAGTGGACTCATCTGCTTTTCTGTTGCAAAACTTTGTATACTGGTTTTCAGGACTGGGCTCTGGACCATACCAATGGGTATTTTGGCAGAAGTGAGAGCTTCACATAGACAAAGGTGTTACATCCTGGACTGCTATAGCTGGTTTTGGCTTAAGGAGCAATTATGGATGATTCATATTGTTGACATGCTGCTGTTGAACACTCTCTCTGGGACTAATTTGTGTAATTGCCCGTTATCCTACACCTGTGCTCTGGCTATAAATATCCCATCATTCCAGAGCAAGGTGTGAGTCATTGCATCCTGTGCTGCATGTTTGCTCCTCTCATCTATGGTCCTGTTATCTGATTTTCCCTGTCTGTTATTTTGGATCTCTGCTTTATACCAGCCAAGCTGCTCACTGTGTGGACTTTATTTGGACTTTCTTGCATACTTCCCATAGAATAACTACACCTGCACTTTACTCCTGTGGACTTATGTGGACTCTCTGTATTCCTGGTATCCTTGTGTTACCTGTTATCTGTGCTTTTTTCTGTGTTATCTGCATACTCATGTGTTGCATTGCTTTTCCATCTATGCAATCCTACAATAAATCACACCAGGTCCTAAATTACTATGTTGTGTGATCCAGTCGTAACAGAAGGTTAAACATGTTTTTGGGTTCTTTGACCATCTTCGAATACAAGAAATATTACTTTGGTTTAGATGCATTCCTATCAGCTTTTGCCAAACGAGTTGCTAAATGCTGGTGTTGCAGCATGTGGAAGTGTTTTTACCATCATCTATGAAGGAAACAAAAATTTAAAAATTAAATCATCACAGTAAAATAATATTATATTAAGGGGTTTTTCAATAAAGAGTCTGGAGGGCCTACATTAAGTTATTTTTTTCTCTTTTAAATAGATGCGTTAGTAGTGAAAGGTGGCTGCGCTTACGTGAAAAGCTTACAGAATCTCAGAGGATGGTGTAAGTAATAAGCGCAGGTGATTTTCAATGTACCATTTTTATTTATTTTTTAAATCTTTGAAATTTTTTTTTTACTAAAATCTGTGTATACAATAATTAATAAAAATACTTTTCATTTAAAAAAAATTATTAATTAATAAAATACTTTTCATTTAAAAAAAATTATTATTTTATTTATTTTTAAATGAAATAATTTCAGCGGTATACCACTACTATGCTATGGTATTAATGTACATGTTCAAAAAAGCATTTAAATGGGGTTTTATATGCTATACCATGTTCTAATTATTTTTAGTTTATCCTTCTGTACATCTGCAGGATTTCCCATAAAGCATCTATAATTCCCATCTGAAGTGTGTATTGTGTTTGCTGCCATTTCTCCTGCCATGCCCTTCTAATATTGCTCTCTAGAGCACAATTACTTCTCACAATTACCGGTATATGCAGAGATGTGTCTATGGCATTTATATATATAATACCGATCAATTATAATATATCTTTTCTTTTAGATTTAATATCAAATGCAAACCCAAAAGTGGTTATTGTTATTGAGATATAGTTAATGTCAAATTAGAGTGTTCAAAGGCAAGTATATATGATTAGCAGAAATAATGTCTAGATCAGAGACCTTATTGGTGATATTGGACCGTTACAGAGAAATGATCTGGTGCTGATCTCAAAGTTTGAAAACATCAGTTAAAAATCAGTGATTGCTGCAGTCACTGTGCTGATACTGTAAATATCAGTTGTTCACACAGATTCAAAAGTCATTTTTCTACAACAAAACCTGTAGAGCTGCATATTTACTTGTCCATTGCACATTTTAACACAACAGGAAGTAAAAAATGGGAAAGCTGTTAGTGCCTATGAAGGTCGTAAGTTAATACGGTCAACTCCTTCGGGAACTGGTACCTGAATGCTCTCTCCATCGGACACCACACAGTGCATCTTTTCTGGGAATTCCGCAATAAAATGACTGTTATTTATCATTACAAACCTCTTTATCATTTAGTCAATAAAGGCCTCTATCTCACTTTTTTCCATTGTGAGCACACAGAAATCTGTATTAGTCTCTCTGGGCCTGGAGGCAGGAGATGTCAAAAGCTAAATCATGATCTGCACTGGCTCTCTGGCTAAATTGTGTATGAAGACCTGAGGCTAAAAAGGTGCATTTGCTCATTATTTGAAACAGAAGGATTTTTGACCTTACTTTTTCACATTGGGACATAATATAACACAAATATGCATCAAGTGTAAGACTTGAGTAATGCTGACCGAAGTTTAATTGTTTTATTGCTTTATAAAGAAATAATATGTCCTAATACGTTAACCCTTACAAAATGTGAGAGTGGCCAGAAATATATAGTGTCTATTGTGTATAGTAAGTATCAGTAAGATTAATGAATGGCATATTTTCTAGCTTTTTGCGCTTATCTCGAAAACTAATGATAATAAAGATTTATTTATTAAACAGTTATAAAACTCCAGTGAAAGGCCTTCTTATCGCTTCACTAAATTTATTGAAATATTAACGCTAAACGGATTATTATGTTCCCTATAGCGCCATAGGGGAACAGTGATGGCATTATCAATATATTTACATCTCAGAAAGGTAAGGCAGGGGAGTCACTGTCTGACACTTCAGCGGCAGTTGCCACTTCTTCCAGCACTGTTTAACTCCTTCAGTGCTGGCTATAAAAAAATGCTATGCTGCAAACGTCAGAATGGAGATCTAGCACCGATCACTTGGGCTTTTTCATTGATTTTGTCAGTAATCTCAAGGTATACGCAAGAAATATCAGTTCAAGGGCGTTCTAAATTGGGTATTATAGTGGTGGCAGCCCAAGGGATGGGTTACAAAACTATTTCTTTGGCTTTTGTTGGTTCATAGTGTGCACAAACACATAGGCCATCAGGCTCTACGTTTGTGAATACAAATTCCCCGACAGCTCATGAACAATCTGTAAACTATTCTTTGCAGTTTCTGAACTGTCTGCTCATTGATAGTGATCTGTTGTTAGTTGGTAGGCTCTATAACACTATTTCTGTGTAAGCATTTGAAATAGCTCACAAACTACTTTGCAGCACTTGAGGAGTCAATGCAGAATTCAGTAATATGTGTATTTGTAATGCAGGAAAAGGGAAATGTTTAAGCTTTGTATAAACACACTGAAACCCGGTCTCAGATGTCATTTGACCAGTGTTCATCTCAATAGAAAGAATTAAAAATTAACACATGTTGGAAGCAAGAACAAAGAAATCCAACAAAGATCAACTTGAAAGTAAGGTCATTGGACTGAACTTAGACTACCAGTCACAGGTCGCACTGGGTTGGATTGAATGTCTTTATAGGGTGGTGTGTGTATGGCACATCTAAACTGTACACTTTGCATCCCTCTCCCATTTCACTAGTGCTGGCACCCGCCCTGCAGCTATAAAACTACAAAAGGTACTACAAAAGATTTCAGTAGGTGCTGAAATCGTGGCTTGTGTGGATGCTCATTGATCCAAGCAATCAGTCCATTAGTAGTACATAAAACCCTAAATCAGGTGGATATATTAAAATCATTAGAATTACTTAAAATGTATAATTTAGTTTGAAGCCGTCACATGTAACACATTTAGGTAATGGACAGAAAACATGCAATTCAAGGCTCCCAAGTTTACCATAATAGTCAGTGGATGGAGTATGTAATCATAGGAAAAGGTGGACGACGCAAAGAACAGACTCAAAATAAGCAGAGAATTTAAGTTATAGGGTTAAAAAACGTGTCACCTATTAGTCAGACTAGGAAGCTGTACTAAGTAATAGAATAGTAAATTATTCTCAGGCAAGGAATGAACATGGTGCGAATTTACAACATGGATGAGGTCCCTCCCTTTTCTTGTACAAAGTTACAATAACTAGACTGTGCCTTAAGAAATCAAACCTTTCTGTACAATTACACTTCTGCTTCCTGACCTGTTCTGGATCAAGAAGATTCCGATCCATCCTGGCAATGCAGCGCATGTGCTACTCACCAAATGGAGGCATTTCCGATCCTAGTGGTTCCTATCCTTGTAGTAGTATGGATCCAGTTATTGGAGTTCACAAATGAAATGAGTCCAATTTCCACATTCTGAATGCAGCTGTACTCTGTGTGCGCGTATGAGCAAACATATTGATTACATGTTGGAATGCACTCTGAAGATCCTGAATTCCATTCCATAAGCCTTTCCAATGGTGAGGAGGGGCAACCCACCATGTGTACAACATGCAAGCAAGACATGGGGGAGGGGGAAGTATTTAACTTTCACAATAAGGGATTGGCTAAGCACTTACTTATGATCCTTCATTACACATCAGCCCCATTTTATGTGGAGCGGGTGTGTAAACATTAAGGTAGGGTGCAGGACAGGGTCACCATCAGAAGTTGTGGGGCCCAGAATACATCAGTGGGGCACTTCCCCTATGTAACATCATCAGTGATGTGGGGGTGGGGCCCTGCATTAACAGCTGGCCCGCTAATGATCCAGGTCATTGTGAATGATGTATACCTATATTAAATAGCTATGACTTCTAATTTGATAAATTATTTTTTTCTTTACTTAATAAACACAAATGTACAATTACAAACATGGGGCAGATCCAAACCCACGCACGAATTACGTGCGTGCGAGGGTCTGTAAGTACGATCATGTAGTGGGGAGTACACGTCCCCTGCACTCCCCTTTCTCAGTAGTAAATTCGGATACTTACGTGCCTTAAATATTCCGCCCGACTCCTAATTTACATGGCTATCTTAGCCTCAATGTATATAAAGTTACGTACGCCTGGCGGCACGTACACGTAAGAAGGATGTGTGCATGCACACAAGATATATGATAGGGGAATTACGCACGCGGCATGCGTAATTCCTCTGTCGTACCTAGTTGTGGATCTAGCCCATGCTCTGTAATGTAATTCCATTCTATAAGCCTTTCCAATGGTGAGGAGGAGCAACCCACCATGTGTACAACATGCAAGCAAGGCATGGGGGAGGGGGAAGTATTTAACTTTCACAATAAGGGATTGGCTAAGCATTTACTTATGATCCTTCATTACACATCAGCCCTATTTTATGTGGAGCGGGTGTGTAAACATTAAGGTAGGGTGCAGGACAGGGTCGCCATCAGAAGTTGTGGGGCCCAGAACACATCAGTGGGGCCCTTCCCCTATATAACATCATCAGTGATGTGGGAGTGGGGCCCTGCGGACCTGCATTAACAGCTGGCCCGCTAATGATGGCCGGCCCCATCAGCTCTGAATCTTGGACTTTAGTCCCAGCTTTACCCACCTGATGGTGGCCCTGGTTCAGGGTATGGAAGTGCCATACATCAGAGGATACAGCATGAGAGGGTACAGCACATTGGGCAACAGGGAGAGGAAAAACAGAAAAACAAAATAGGAGGAGAAGGAGGGAGAGAGGGAATAGGTGTTGGAGAGATACTGAGGAGGTGAGAGAGACATAGATGGAGAGATGCATGAAAGAGATAGACGGAGAGAGTGTGAGGTTTGAGAGAGGCACATGGTAAGAGAGAGAGTGGGTACGTGGGTGGGTGACACCATTAGTTACTGCACTGGGTGACACAAACCCTAGTGATGCCAATGGTCCTAATATCAGAAACAAACCTAGTTAAAATGGGCCATATTTATGACCTGCCATTTGTACTGCCTTTCAGGTAATTGTGAATGATGTATACCTCTATAAAATAGCTATGACTTTTAATTTGATTAATTATTTTTTTCTTTACTTAATAAACACAAATGTACAATTACAAACATGGGACAGATCCAAACCCACGCACGAATTACGTGTGTGCGAGGGTCTGTAAGTACGATGTAGTGGGGAGTACACGTCCCCTGCACTCCCCACTCTTGGTAGTAAAATCGGACACTTACATGTCCAGATTCTTACCTTAAATATTACGCCCGACTCCTAATTTACATGGCTATCTTAGCCTCAATGTATATAAAGTTACGTACGCCTGGCGGCACGTACACGTAAGAAGGATGTGTGCATGCACACAAGATATATGATAGGGGAATTACGCACGCGGCATGCGTAATTCCTCTGTCGTACCTAGTTGTGGATCTAGCCCATGCTCTGTAATGTAAAACTATTATGAATACTTGGCAACATGTTTTGACAGTGAACATATTGTAAAAGATTACTTGCTTGTCTGTTGCTGATCTGTGGTGAGTTTGTTATTCAGTGTCCACACCAAAACTTCTGCCATTAATACAAAGTATAACAAGTCTGTACCTGGTGATATTGCTGAAGAAGGGATAACAGAGTAGGTATAAATAGCAAAGCTACACAGGACAGGATTGTCCTGGGGTGCTGATCACATTCGTCCACCATCACTGCTGTCCAAATCTCCAATATAGATTCCCTCCCTCACGCTTGTTTTTACCTTAGCATGTTTCTCATTTACCGTGTTCCTGTTTGAGAACATCTAGCAAACAACAAGAGAATTATTTTCGGTATTTGCTATTCCATGCTATTTTCATGTGCTCCAGCGTTGCATACTTGTGCAGTGTCATACTGTTCTTTTGGGAACAAACATAGCAATACACTGACTGGGTATTAGCAAATAGATAAAGAAAGTTTTGAGAGCCCTTCTTGCAACCTTACAATCTATGGGAAATTAGTAGCTATTCAATTTACTTTCACCATCACTTCTTGCAAAAAGAATGGTCCTCTGAGACATTTTAGCTTTATACAGCCTTCTATGTTTTCCAGCATGACATGTATAAATGATCCCCTTAGCAGAATGCTCCTGTATTTATTTCATATTGTTATGCCATGTTTGATTTGCCAGTTTCTGGTTACCACTTTTTTACATAGAACATCTTTTTTGGAGTAAGCTCTGACCAATTTTGCTCTGTGTGTGTTATTATTTGCAAAAGTTAAGCATCAAACAAACACAGTTTTTGTTATATATATATCTTTAACCTAATCTCTAATCTCTTGGGGGTATTTTATGCACTACATTTCTACTTCCCAATACACATTTAAAATGTCAATTGTTTTAAAGGAATGTTTAATTTATCTCTTCAAATCTTGTTGTAATTTTGCATAAATGATTCAAGATGTTAAGTGATTGTCTTTGTTGCCTTGGTTATTTTGTCAGCGAGGATGGCATGTCTCTAGGTAAAGGACATGATAAAGCGATGAAAGCTTGATTGTCTTTGTGTTGTGGTTGTTTCGGGGCACTGATGAATCCTTCACAGTGTTTTTTACTATCTACAGTCTAGAGTTGCTGGGGAGGACAAGAAAGACTCATAAAGATGACATGTTTGCTCTCCAGGTCCCTGATGGGGCTTCTATGTATTACCTGGATCTAATTATCTCATCTCCAGTTGACAGAGAGGTTTCCATAGAGCGCTTTCCATCACCGAGAACCTTACCCAGGCTTGCAATGTTTTAAATTGTTTAAAAACACCAGGGAGATTACAGTGTGCAACCTATATCCTGGGCTGTCTAATGACTTGATATATTTTTGGACCTTCTGCTCATTGGATGAACAAGCCAGAGCAAATCATGTATTGACCTCAAAGCATTTATAAACTGTGGAACATTATATTCTCATCAGAGCCATAGGGCCAGAAAACTATAGCTTCTCAGCAGTGAAACATGGTTTTGGTTATGCACTGTGTTCCTAGGGATGCACCAAAACAATAATATATCATTCGAGGCACACGTCGCCTTCTTTATTGAAAGGCAAAACAAAGAGTTGAGGACAAAAATCATTACTTCTTTAGCAATTTTTCACAAAATGCTTTTGTTTTATACTTGACACACAGAAGGGACTATACGCTGCAGTGAAAATGATGTATAGCTTTGTGACAAATGTAATTTTCTTTATAAAGCAGGAACCATAAGGATATACACAGTTCAAGAAGTTATTTTGTTTTTTTGTAGGCATTTAAAAAAATATATATGTTTTAATCTCCTTATTCACAATGAGGCTTGCATGCATGACTGCCTTGTAAACTTTGATTCCAAAAACCTCATTGATATTTTAACTACTTATTTGTTTCCAAACATATTTTTTCTTGCTGCCTGGGGCCAATAAGACTTGTGTCCCAAAGAACCATGCAAAGGAATTAAAGGTGATTGTTTAAGTAATACAAGCAATATATAAAACATATATATGTCAAGACAAAAGGATAAACATCCTTAACTGATATTTTCTACAATTGGTCTCTGGAAAGAAATATAATTTTTTTTTTTGTCTTCTTCAATAACTGAACAGTTAGTAAAAGAAATTTAAAGAAATTACAGTGATAATGGATTTTTACAAACTATATGAATATATGATAATCATTCACAACACTGAATCTGTTAAATGTTCTATTCAAAATGGATTATTTATTTTTTTGCATTTTTCCTGCTTAAAAAAGATAATTATTTGCAAACAAAAATGCATTTGAATTTTTAATTTCAGCCACCGTGAAATTGGAACAGTACTAAGGTCTTTGGTCATTGTTGGTGCATGTGTAGCCCAATCCCCCTTGACTAATTTGAAAATGAACAACAGCATAAATAAAGATCCAACGCCTGTGGGAGCACGGGCATGGGCGAAGTAATCGTCATCATTGGCCAAGGCTTCTTTTTTGCCACTATTCAGGGGAGTGGAATGGAATCTTTCTCATGCATTCTGGTTCTGTCCTCACCCATGAGAGAGGGTGTACTACACGCTAGTTTAGAGAAGCTTACTAACCACTCCTCTTCTCTGTCTCCTCACCTGCAAGATACACTACCTTGTGAGGCCTCTCCTGGCATTAAACATGTGTGGCCTAACCTAACCAGCAGCCTCTAACATCTACTTCAGTGTAGATCCTGCCTGAGCCCCATCACCAGCATCTAATATTCACCCTATTACTCAGGGCCAACTGCCCAAATAACAAATCTGGCTTAAAGCCAGGACCTTGCACCCAAACCTGACAACAAGGGTCTACAGTCCTTATCTAACCCAGGTTCTAGTACTCTGCAACACTAAAAGCGCTTTATCTATAGAGTCTAATGCCCTGTACTACAGAGGCCTAGTGCTCCAACTATCTAGTGAGGCCAGTGTCCTATGCTGCTAAAGGGTCTAAGGCCCTTGGTTGTAGAAGCCACACCCTCTCCAGATCCCTGGTGGACTGGGGAACTTGGGGCCTCAGTCCAAGCCTGGACTAGATCTGCTCATTCTCAAGGGGGATGGGGGTTAATTTCTCCAAGGTCTGCTGCCAAATTTATGAATTCTTCAGGGCTTTCTAACCGGTCAAGCATCATTTGCTCACTGCTTAGGGGTATTAATTCAGTGCCCTGGGATTTGAGGAGGAGGAAACCTTACTCATCCACACATGACAATGGAGTCCAAGAAGAGCCTTTTTTTGCACATAAAGCACTTCACTGCCTCCTTTTCTGTCTTCATCAGGCTCTGCTTCCTCTCCAACCTGATCTTCAGTCTTCTTTTCAGGCGCTTCTGACTCCTTTCTTCAGGATGATCTTCTTCCTTCTTCAGCTGCTACAGGTCTCTCTTGTCTCCCCAGCATGCTGTTCTTCTGTTTTTGGCCTCTTCCTATTACTTTTCCCTTCTCCAGCCCTCACAGCAATTTAAATACCCTGCCATGGGAGTGGATGAGATCAATGACTTGGCGAGCCCTGATTGGCTCAACACAGCACTGCAATACACCCTGGATGCAGCTGGGGCATCTAGGACCTGCTTCCTGGACCTGCATCCTGTACCTGCTCATCCCGCCTCCAACAACGAGATCCTCCCCAGATAAAGATTGCTTCTTTTTTGCTTCTTTTTTCTCTGTTCAGCATTGCGTCTTGTCCTTTCTCCCTGCTGTCACTCTCACTTCCATATGCATTTAAGCAACTTTCCTTAAGAAAAAAGAAAAAGTTACATTGTAAATAAAGAAAGAAACTTTATGGGGAATAAGGTTTAACAACTCGTTCTTTTTTATTATTATTATTATTATTATTA
>WWET01000114.1:55890-68764 GCA_011038615.1 Limnodynastes dumerilii
TTTTTTTTTTTTTATGTTAGTTTAAAATTTGTTTTTATTCTAGATATGTATGTATTTAATTTTAGATTTTTCATAATATTTTGGATTCTAATCAAGTAAAAGTATCTAGGATTACATATTCCTTTAAATAAAAAAATAACAAACCTTTGTTTGTGTACAAAATATAATGTTCCTTGTTGTACAAGTAAACATAGTTATTTATCCAGGGACACAGGTGACTGAACTTATAAAAATCACTACAAGACAAGATGTATTGAAGCCTAGCACCAGATGACAAATACTGGTGAGGTGCACTAAGAAGAGATGTATTGATTTTTAAATGATTAATAAGGAGAATATAATTGTGTTTCATTAAGATGGATGAGATTTCATTTAGTCTGTCTTCTCCTTTTCGACTTCAGATGTGAAAGGAAATCAAGCCAACATCAGTGGCACATCGTGTTAGCCTGCCATGGCAACAAGGTCATTGATTAAGTAAAAGTACTTTTGGAAAAGGCTAGCTATTTCTTAATGGGAATTACTTGTTACTAGAGCAGCCAAGGTGGCTGTGAGAACAGGCCAAGTTTCATATAATTGCCTAGAGAGCCACATGAGGCCTGCTACAGCTGCTCTATCTGATTAAGACTATAGTTTTTGCCTTTGTGTTATAGGCAGTATAAATATTGTTGTATGTTGTTTTTTTACACAGTCAGTAGCATTATTAGGATTTTCATAGAATTCCTATAACTAAAGTAATTTATGGTATAATATTTAAGGCTGTATTTGTACCTTTTCAGGTAATTACATTTATTGTGCTGTGACTGGGGCAGTTGTATATTCAAAACTCTCAAATCCAATACACAGTAGTACATCATACAAAAACAATAAAAAGATTTTGGAGTATAAAGTTTATCTGTCACTAAGAAGTCATAAGAAGACTTGTGTTTAACATATGCAGCCTAAATAAATTCATAGGTGTCAAATATTAATTCTTATTGAAACATAGCATGTGATGGCAGATAAGAGCCACATGGCCCATCCATTCTTTCTTTCAAAGTGTTTCAAAGTATAGCAGTATAGCAGGATTTTTTTGATTTCCATAGTACTGGATCCAGAACTAATAACGACAGGTGAATTACACAAGATGCGATGAAGGTGACAAGGATTTCTGGGACATCCAGAAGGGGCAACTGGCAGACAAATATGACAGTAGAGATGGCAGTCTCAAGGTACAGGAATAAAGAAGACCAGGGTGGAAATGTGAATTGAGGAAGATAAAGGAGAGCTAGAGCTGTTTGTAGCATGAAGGTGTAGAGATGTACGAGCTAAGAATGAAGTAGTGAAAATCTTCTTAAGAGTATAATTTCCTATGTAATCAGAACATTTTTAAAGAAGTTGATCAGTTTAGAAATCCATAGTTCAGGAGATGATTGCAATAGGTTGAATGCCATAACCAGTGTAGTAGTCCAGGGCATAGATAAAGATGGGTTAAATGGTGGAGGCATTTTTTTTTAAAGACAAGATAGATTGGTAATAAGGAAACTCGATGGAAGCAGAGACAAAGAAAGGTTCCTGGCCATACACTGGAGCGATTATCAGCCCGATTATCCAGTTATCGGATGATAGGGCAAAAAAATCTCTCTAGTTAGTGGACAAGATCAATTTTTAAAATGCCAGATAAATGCACCACAAAAGCTCTGGTATAATTATTTGGTCTTTTGGCATGTTTTATTTAAATCAGGCGCTAGCGCCCTATAATTTATAATCATCTTACTGAATGTTTCCCTTTTCTTTAAGTGCCTCCCTCTTCTGCTAGGATTATCAGTCCCAGCTAGAGAGGTGTATGGTACCGAAAAATGGATATTTCCAAGACAGAAAATCGTCCTGTTTATCGAGTCACCCCCTGCTGGGATCAATTATCAATCCCAGTGTATGGCCAGCTTTAGTGTGGAAGTGCATGAGGAGGTGGGAGAGTGCAGAGAGGGTGTTAGTTTAAATGTGGTCTACTGAGTGGAGAAAGAGAGTTCTATGAATGGATTCTAGGTGCAAGAGTGCAAAAATAAAACTATATCAATAAAAGAAATGAATGGAGATTTAAAGCTTTTCAATTAAATCAGTGGAAAAAATTACTATATGGCTTACCCTTGTATATCGCCCCAATTTGAGCTCTTCTCTGCATCCAGTAAATAGAGAATTCTTCAGTATGCATCAATTGCTAAATATTTTTATTAGTTTCCTAGATTCTTATGAAATGTAAAGGTTTTTTTTACTGATTCTAATCATTTGACTCTCAATTCAGGAAATACTTGCTCCTATTAAGGAAATTGTAGTCTGATAAAACAAATAGATCCTGCCAAACAGTGTAACTGTTCAAGGGGATAGGTCAGAAGGCAGTCATAACAGCTAAATAGTACTCTTATTATCAGATAAATTAGAATATTCAAGTTGGAGTAAAATGCAAACAAAATGTTGTAATTGAGAATACCATAGTAAAGACAACAACTAGATTGAAGCTAAATTTCTCAAGAGAACTAGTTTAGAACAGGACTGTGTGTTTTCTGTTAAAATAATGGGACTTGAGGGAAGGCAATGCCACATCAAATTGTAAATAGTTACTGTGATGGGATTATGGTCCACTTAGTTTCACTTAGATACAGTCCCAGAACTGATGGGTAAACCATCTGTTGGCATGATGTTAATAGGCTGTTGTATTTTTTTGTTATAATTCCTTACTTAGAGGAAAAAAGGTATATTCATTATTACTAGGAATATGATGCAAAATGTAAATCAGGTGGGTCCAAATGCAAGATTTTATTGCCCATTGTTGCCCATTTAAAAATGAATAACAATAAAAGTGATTACATCTAATTACATCTAATTGCAGTAAAGAAAAACAGTAACACAATAACTGATGGGAATATGAAGACAACTGGAAGGATAGAAGGCAGAGAAGAAATACCTTTACATTCTAATATGTGGTTCACAGCTAGACTTTAAATCGGCTATAATTTTCATGTATTCTGGAGTCATGAGTACATGACGTTGCAATTAGCAAGCGTGAACTGCAGATAAACAAGAACACTTGAGTGGACTGGAATAATTACATGACAGAGGCCTGTGCAACCCATTTCTAAAAATTCTTCAAGACATTGTAACGTGTTGACCCTCAGAGTCGGACACAGTGGCAAGCACAATAGCCCCCAGAGTGAGTTGGACACAATGAAAACACAAACACAATGGCAGTGGAGGGGCAGAAGGTCCATAGCTGGAGGGCAGATAACATTAAATAGACAGGAGAGGTCCACCCTCTACTTGTCCCAGTCACATACCTCAGACCAACTGTCACTTTTTTTTTGACATTCCTAGTCAGTTACCTCAGACCAACTGTCACTTTTTTTTGACAGTCCTAGTAAGTTACCTCAGACCAACTGTCATTTTTTTTTTTTTAAATCATCACTGGTTCTAGGCAGCTTTTTATCACAGATAACAGGCTAAGATCCTGCTATCAAATTACCTGCTGTGTCTGTGGATTAGGCCTTTTTTCCCACATTCAAAATAAGATTTTATTCATATGTAAAGATATGTAAGTCATAAATGTCATAAATGTAGAGTAAATGTAACAGCTATTAGAAGTTGTGAACTATGTATCCTTGATTCAAAATGATTATTCATTTAATGTACTTAACTTAATGTTATACTTCATGCAGACTTTCTGAAACTGGATCTTTGCATATTAATGGCTTCATTGAGGATGAGAAATTTTCTACAAAGGGTAAGTTATAAACATAATAGTTGGGTCAGTCTTACAAAACAGGGTTAGTATAAGGTATATTAAATCAAACAGAAGCAATCCTTGGGTTTACATCTTTACAAGTTTAATTAATGATAAATTAGAGAATGATATATTTGATGGATGCCTTCTTATCACGAGGTTTGGTGATTACAGTTAGTCTGAATTTATATCTAGATCTTATATAGATCTTTCTGTGATATGGTAGGTATCATCACATGATATCACTCTTATTGGTCTACTGCTGGTTTCTGCCTTAATCAGGAAGCAATGGTGTACTTTGCCTGTACCACTGATTTTCCTAACATTAGCAAGTTGAAATAATAAATAATAAACCTGTTAAATTTATATTGATTATCTGTGAATAAAATTATCATAAATATGAACCCAATTTTTTGTGTTCTTGAGCTCAGATTTTCATTGATTTTTTTAAAACATTCAACTACAAACAATATTGTAGTATCAATCTAAACTTGGGTACACACTCAGACCCAGTGATAAGGAGGAGGGAGGGGTGGATAGGGGGACAGCTGTGATGGTGAGCTGTGACATGAGTGTACCGAGCCCCAAGATTTCTGTTGCCAGGGTATGCACTATTTTGGGTAATGTGTATGTACAGACAAGGGAATATTATTGGTCATATTACTAAATTGCATTGGCAAAGCTGCATAAAAGATTCCATAACTGAACGAGCAAAATTGTGTAAAATTTCTAGTGTGTACGCTGTCTTGACTGAGTGACTGATGTAAATATGCAGCAGAAGTAGTGAAGGTACAAAAAACTCTCTAACCAGCAATGAGCCTAGTGCCAGTACCATATAAATAGTCTTCCCACCATGATTCCTGTCTGCTGCTAGCAATTTGGCACAGGGCATGACCTCCAGGGTACAACTGAGCCTAATGCTAATAACACTAGGACTTTTCCCTCAACATAAGTGCGGTGAATTGCAGGGTAATATGTAATGAATAGAAATAAATAGCAATTTTGTTATTTGTTCCTGGGGAACTTGAGGATTCCATAAATAACAGGAGTTAAAGGAGACAACATGGGATAATTCTTAATCATTATAATATTTAATAAAGAATTAAGCAAGATACATGAATAATACTTAGATTTGTTAATAATGTTCAGCTAGGGTCCAGGAGCCCCTTTCTCGAATGTGGTTAAGTTGGACAGGTCAAAATGGGCACTTCTGCTTTCAGTCAGCCAATCAGTCAGCCAGTCCTGTAGGTGAGGTTGGGGAGCTAACGTTGTCCTATATACCCTTACAGCAACAGAATCGGAACCCCCTGCCTTATAAGGTTATAAACATGTTTTAAAAAAGTAATTGGTATTACTTAATTAACTAATTTCTACATTCCACATATGCGCAATGTAGACTAACATTGCAAAAAGGTTAGTATAACGTGCCTTCTGCTCCTACAAAGAACATCTTTATCAGCATGTTTTGGCCTTATAACGTCTGCTTCTATACAGTATTAATAACACGGATAAATGCACATAAAAAAATGAAGAGCAGCTGCTCGGACACAGTTGTTGCAGAAATAAAGGTGCCACAATGCCCTTACTTGTGCTCAAGTGTTGCTGGCACCTATAATTCCACAAAGCAAAATGACAAATACAATAAAACAAATAAAATGTTCTATAGACAGTTACATTTCCTTCATCTAAATAAAAGATAACAGATATGTTAAAATCATATGGAATAACTGTATAGTTTGTATAAATGATATCAAGCATTCTCTCGAAACATCTTGCCAAGAAATGTTTTTAGATAATTTGTATCATTTGTAAAATCAGGGAAGTGTGCACCCAGCTTAAGAGTCTGAGCCAGTATTTGAGAGTAACATATGCTGGATACTGAATAAACATTTTGAAATGTGATGGGTGTAAAGTATTCTTTTTTGTAACATTTTTGCTTATAGTAAGGGCCGGTGCTAGCATGTTTGGCACCCCCCTGCAAAAAATAAATTTGCGCCCTCCTCTTTTATAAATATTGTAATCACACTGCTGTGCCCGGGACAAGAAAACATTGACTCCTCCCTCTCATCTGGTGACTGGTCACATGGGCTAGACATCAGCAGAGGTCCTTTAGCCCACTTGGATCTAGCATTTACCTACAGCACAGGCTGGCTCTGCTGTATTGAGGACCAGCGCTGGCTCTCACAGTTGTCACAGATCTGGTAAAATGGCAGCTCTGAGAAGCAGGGGGATGAGTGGTAGCACCTTTCTAGCATGGCCCCTGGATGCGCCACATCCCCCTGCGGATTGCATTGCGCCGGCCCTGCTTATAGCACACAAATACAGTAGTTTAAATCATGCAGTTCCAGATGACCTTATTGAGTTATACAATTGGATAATGTATACCCCTCTCAAAGGGGAGGATACTGAGCTTGAGAATAACAGCAGAAACAGAAGGAAATGTGTCTCTTCCTGCAATTCAATTTTTTTGTACCAGGGTTTACTCTTGTGTATGCTTTTGCTATTGCTCTCAAACCATGGAACAGCCCCTAAGTGTACTGCATTTATAGGAATCTATAGTTAACATCCTTAGTTAGTCATGCTCTTGAATGTTTGAACACCCACAGTAAACAGTATTTTTGGGCTCTAGATCAATGCGGCAAACTTTTTTTTTTTGTTGAGCAAATACAATCAAACAGAGATATATTACCTTCAGTTGTCACTGTTATCACCTACAAGCATGTATAATATTACATAACTAAACATCACTATATGAAACATAGAGGTCTTTGCTTGTTCACCTTTTTGCGAATATCCTATGTGTTATAATTCATAAATCAGTTTAAAACATATAACTTACAAAAGAAAAGAAGAAAAAACTAAACGAATAGGTGCATGCTGCTTCAATATTCTTGTGGCATCCATAACAGCTGCCTAATGACACATGTATCATTATATCCTGAAGTAGTTGGAGGGCATAAAATAGACTTGATTACACTACAGACAATTGTTTCACAATAATTCTGGACTATTTTTCATTAGCTGTCTTTCCTTAAAGCAATGTAAAGAATCATTTTTTAAAATGGAAGAGAACTATAAAATACTATACCTCTCATAGGTTCTTTTACAGTCTGGGATTCTTAATAATTCATCAAGTGAAACATCTTAAGTAAAAAATTGTTGTTGTTTTTTTTATGGGTAAAACCTAAAGGAGATAAATGGAAATAAGTTACATAATATACAATGCATTAATGCAAATAATTGTCCCATTTGTTATTATCGTAAATTTTTACATTACACTTTCTAGTCCACAGGCAATAGATGTTTCTTAGAAGAGTTGGCAGATGGATTATTGCTGACATTGGTAATCTTCAGCTTTATTTTTATTGTAAAACTACAACTCTTATCATCTTGTAGAATGACAGAACAACTACTTATTGGCCAGTTCCTTAAATAAAGCAATTCCTGACATTTACCTGACAACCTGATGGTCACAGCTATGAATTAAATCTGTTGTTGCTTTAAGACTTCTTACTCCATAGCAAAGACTATTTTTATAGATCGATTCATCCATTTTTTTCCCAGTGCATTGACATGTTGCCCTGAGACAAATAACACAAGGGACAGAAGCTAATGCAGTAAAGCATGCTTCTAAATGGTGTATACATACCTGTTAATGTAATCTACGATACGTAGATTACGCAAATTAGTTACTACGCATGCGCAGTAGCTATTTTTGGCATCTGACGAACATCCAATTGTGATATGTGCAAAGCAAATGCTATGGTTATATTTATATGGATATGTTTTATTGCCCAAAAATTGCGGTACTATTGATATTATGTAATTATAAAAAAAAAACACAAAGCTCTTCGCCCCCATTAATGATTGTGAAGGGCACAAAGGTAAAGCGATTGTATAATACACATATCAAATTAAAATATAAAATCTAGCAAAGTGCTTTGTGCTACAAGAAAAAATAATTTGCTAATTAGCTAAAAATAAAAACCACTCTATCAACTCACCTCCCATTAGTTTATAAACAAATCAAAAACCATAATTTACTGCAAATGAGAATCCATATAATTACCACAACAGTAATAATAAATGATCTGACAGAAGATTAGATATCCGAGTTATGTAAATAGAGTATTAGATATAATGTTCAAACACAATACATGCAGTAACAAATAAATGCCGCAGTATGTATAATATGTAATAATAAGGCTGAGATAATCTATCCCTACTGCTAAAAAAACAAAAAAAAACAACTGCCTCACGGCAGTGCTTCACTCCAAGTAGGAGCCCTCATTAACTCTATCTCAGCCACCAGTATATCACAAGTCTAGTCTGATAATTATAAGCTGGTGGGCATGAGAAACATACATACGTTGTTATGGCAATTAAAAATTCTTTTGAGTTTCAAACTATAATTCTGTCAACATATTATCGCAGGAATTCTATTATGGTGTGATTCAGTATCTCTTGCTCAGTGGCTCACATGCTGCAGAGGGAGAGGTTGTAAAGCCCGTCACGTCCAACCAATCAGTTTGCTGACTCTATAAACATAGAGGAGGAGTTTGAGTTACTAATTGAATACAGTATTACCCTATCATATTTCACTCGTTTAGTAGTTGATCCATTGTAGTCCCCACCATTATAAAGCAGTAACAGAGAAACAGATTGGATATAATATATTCAAAAAATATTATAGTTTATCACTAATTAATGTCCTTGTAACTATAATACATCTAGTATATCCAACATAAAAAGCATCTTTACTCAAAAGCAGATCATTCTAATCAAATATGTATTCTTAGCTAGCTAGTATGAAATCACATACAGTTACACTATTTATTTATACTGGCACACCTATCTATTAATCTAAGTCATTCTCAATGTTTCTCTGCCTAAATAACCAATTAATTGTACTCAATCTATAAAAATGACCCAAATTAATTTCTTTCACTTAGGCCATTGGGTGTAACAGTATTGAACAAGATAATGTATTTAGCTTCTTGTCTTTGTAGAGTATTCACAATGTCACCTCCTCTGGAGTTATCTTTTAAGCACCATAGACATAGAATTTATCAAGATCAGATTGAGCATGTCTAATATTCCCCAAATATTTGTAATATATAAGTTATTTTCCTTAGCAATCATTTGGTTATCCCAATATACCCCAAAGTGCATTTGCATTCAATGCAGTAAATAACCGCTTGTGATGAACAAGTGAGCGATTCAATGCATTTGTCCAAATCTATCCACAATCTATTTCTTAGTATTCCTTAATTTACAACATTTACAATGACCACAAGTAAATGATCCTTTGCATTGTATAAGCTTAGAGGTAAGCTGAAACTGGATGGCCCATCACCAACTCACCTTAATCCTCTATCCTACTACTTCTTTTTGTGTAGGGTCAGTTTTCAGTATTGTGGCATGCTGATTCAATATCTCCATTATTTGATTCCATTGATCATAATGTCTTGTAACAAGCTAATTTCCGGTTGCTCATTAGGCCTTTTTTTTTTTTCTCAGTGCAACACAATAAGCTTTTTTAATGGCTCTATGGCTAAAACCCAGTTGTAGGAGACTCTGTCTCAACTCATTAGTCCTATACTTAATGGTCTGTATGTTGGAGCAGTTTTTGTATATACACAGGAACTCACCTTTCGGAATTGCTTTTAATATTGGTGAAAAGTGAGAGCTGTTGCAGTGGAAGACACTATTTGTAGCTGTATCTTTTCTATATAAATCATTTTCAGTATAACTATCTTTGTTCCCTCTAATTTTGAGATCAAGACAGTTGACCTTTTCTTGTGACATATCACAAATCAATCTGATACTGAGATCATTTAAATTCAGAGTGTCCAAGAATTCATAAGAAGTTCCTTGGGCGCTTTCCACACCATAAACACATCATCAATATAGCGTACCCACAATGTGATGTATTTGACAAAGCCGTCCATACAGAAGACATGTCTGTGCTCCCAACACTCCAAGAATAAGTTGGCAGAGGTAGGAGCACAGACCGTCCCCATGGCAGTACCCCTACACTGCACATAATAGGAGCCATTAAAGATGAAAATAATAGTGTCAATACAATTTCCAGAAATCTTAATAAAAAGTAAGTAATAAAAATCAAATTTACTGTCCATGGAGAGAAAAAAACACCTCTTCCACACCTATACTAGCTAAGAATATATACTGTATTGCATTAGAATGATCTGCTTTTGAATAAAGCTGCTTTTTATGTTAATTGTAACTGTATTATTGTTACAAGGACATTAATTAGTGATAAACTGTAATATCTTTTAAATATAATATATCCAATCTGTTTCCCTGCAACTGTTTTATAATGGTGGGGACTACATTATAACAACTACTGAACAATTAAAATATGAAAGTTAATATTCAATCACTGATTCAATCAAGTCAGAACACTGATTGATTGGGCATCATTTAAATAATGCACTATCTGATCAAGCCTAGCGAAACATGTGTCGGCAACAACCTAAGTTTGTTGCTCATGCCACCCAGATTTTAATTATGAGACTACACTTGTGATATACTGATGACTGAGATAGAGTTAATGAGGACTCCTATTGGAAGTGAAGCACTGCCAAGAGGCAGTTTTTGTTTTTGTTTTTTATTTTCTTAGCAGTAGCGATAGATTACTTAACCCTTATTACCTATTAAATATACTGCAACAATAGTTTGTTACTGCATGTATAATATTTGATTGTTATTGCAACATAATATCTTTTATTGTATATACATAACTTGGATATCTAATCTTCTGTGAGATCATTTATAATAACTGTTGTAATAATGATATTATTTCTCATTTGCAGTAATTATGTTTTTTTATATTTTATATCTGATATTTGTATAATACAATAAATTGACTAACTGTTTTTGTAGTAGTGCGTCTGAACATATCGCTTTACCTTTGAGCCCTTCACAATCAGTAATGAGGGTGAAGAGCTTTGTGCTTTTTTAGATATGTATGTAGCAATTAAGATGGCATACCGCTTTAATAAAAAAATATTTAGCTGAAGTTAAATAGGGGTTGATACTGCTAGTTGGTGCAGGACTTATAGCATTGCTAGTATTGGGTAGATTATATGATTGTGTGTAATGTGTTTTTTGAGATAAGGCCTTACTAATGATTTATATAGTGGCAACATTACACTGTCTCTCCTTGCATCTATGTCCCTTTTTATGCATGCTAAGACTACAGTGTATAGGCCCTTGCAGCTGTTGCTTGACATTGTGCACTATTGCTACCTCTATTGTCCATGAGCACTCCCAAATCCTTCTCCATTAAAGATTCCCCTAAATTTAACCCATTTAATGTAAAGATTGCATGCTTGTTTTTGATCCCTAAATGCATAATCTTACATTTATCTATGTTAAACCTTATCTTCTATTTGGCCGCCCAGTCCTCCAGTTTATTCAAGTCCCTCCGTATAGAAGCTACATATTGCTCAGATTCTATTACCTTACATAGTTTAGTGTCATCTGCAAAAATGGAAACCTTGCTCTCTAAACAATTACCAAGGTCATTAATAAATATATTAAAAAGGAGTGGTCCCAGCACAGAACCTTTAGGTAAATTGCTTAAAACTTTTGACCAGTTAGAAAATGTTCCATTTATCACAACTCTCTGTTGCCTATTCTCCAACCAGTTTTTGAGCCAAGTATAAATGTTGTTTTCTAGACCCAGTTCTCTTATTTTGTGGACCAAAATCTTGTGTGGCACTGTATCAATGGCTTTTGCACTACCCTGGTCTAAGTTCAAACTAACTTTCCCATGGAAGCTAATTAGGTTAGTTTGGCATGACTTATCCCTCACAAATCCATGCTGATTCCCACCAATAATCTTATTGCACATCAAGAAATCTTGTATATTATCCCTTAGTATACCTTCCAGTAGTTTCCCAACTATTGATGTCAAACTTACAGGTCTATAATTACCCGATTGTGATCTTATTCCCTTTTTAAACAATGGCACTACATCTGCTATACGCCAGTCCCTTTGTACAGAACCTGATTAAATTGAATATATGAAAATTTAGAATAACGGTCTAGCAATTTCTGAATGTAGCTCCATAAGAACCCTTGGTTGTATGCCATCAGTACTTGGAGCTTTATTTATCTTAATTTTCTGCAGTTATCAAATATAAATGGTAATTTTATGATATATCTATGTCATAAAATGACCATAACAGCATAAAAGTATATATATATAAATGTAGAAGTGTATATATAAAAGTATGAATGGGCTTAAAATAAGCACTGACCCATTCTTTAAAAATCAGACACATTGCACCTCCTTTAGAATAATAAATAAAATCAAAATCCTCCAGCTTCTTATAAAAAATCAGACCCCAGATAAGGTAACCTCTCACATTTATACATTTAGGGCCTGATCCTGAACTACGCTGATGTGCTGTGCATACTAACGCAGAGCGTATCGGCATGCACTCCCCCTGACACTCCCCCCGTGGTGGCATTAATTACACACTGTTATGCCGACTGAAGGCTACCCTAACTTTAGCCAGCGTAACAGTATGCAATTACGCCGGCCACAAGATCGTAATGTCCTAACCCAGCCCTCCCTTCCTAATTTCCATACCTCCCCCCGCCTAGCTTCCGTAACTACAGCGTAGTTACCAGTGGTGGGATTCAAAAAAATAAACAACAGGTTCTATGTCCTAATTACTATTTTAAGTATACCAAAAGGTATACCGAAAGGTGGTTTAACAATATATATATATATATAAAATCCAAAGAGAGGTCGCTCAAATTAGTTTGTTAAAGTAATATACACGGCAGGTGCACTAGGCAGGGAATTTGTACAAAAAGCAAGGAGCAGTGGGAGGAGTCCTAACTCTAATCTTAACTCTAAATAGAGCCCCAACTTTGGGTCAAAAATCCAATTTCTTTTCAAACCAAGAGCATACCTCATGGAGGCTCCCTGGGCCCCCAATGCTCATCTGAGACCACACTCCCTCACAGCTGTGGTCTCAAAGAGACTTTAAAACACAAAATCCAAAGAGAGGTTGCTCAAATTAGTTTGTTAAAGTAATATACACGGCAGGTGCACTAGGCAGGGAATTTGTACAAAAAGCAAGG
>WWET01000114.1:77358-108417 GCA_011038615.1 Limnodynastes dumerilii
CCTGCAATATAAATTACTTTATAAACTGATTTGAAGCAACCTCTATCTTGGATGTGTGTATATATATATATATATATATATATACACACAGTATATATATAAGAGCGTGTATAGCGTTAGAGGATGAGAGAGAGAGAGAGAGAGAGAGAGAGAGATTGATTTGTGGAGACTGTCGGAATTCCTTTAAGAGCACCATTTTCAGATGAGGTTCTTTTTAGTACTGGAACAGACTGACAAACTTTGCAAATATAACAATCTTCATTCAGAAGAATGAGTCAGTGGTTATAGGTCCTGGTGCTAGCAATCGCCATGAGAACATTCGTTTTCAATGAAGATCATAGCTTGTTAAATAAAAATCACTTCAATTTAAGGTGAGGATGACAGTTTTCACATGATAATGGTGATAATCAACAGAAGTATAAGGATAGCTATACACCCTAAACTACACCTGTATGGGGATCTAAATACAGCAAATCCAAATAAGTCTGTGCCTATAACATGTATTCTACTTTTCCATCAACACTCATTTTACTTACATCTGGTTGTACAAATATAAACCCTAAAATATAAGTACAATTTCCTTTTATATAATACACACACACACACACACACACACACACACACACAGAACTATACATACCAACGTGCCATTTCAGTAGCATTTTCATACATGTATGGTGAAACTGGAAAAAAGTTCAGGTGTATTTTTTGAGGTTAACCTCAAAGCTAGTTTGAATCAAGTTTTGACAGATTCCGGTAAACGGAAATCCTTCTTCCTAAATCTCTTAAATGAAGCATATTTACTCAGAAACAGATCTCAGATAATGTCTCTATTGTAAAAGAAGCAGCATAACTTTTTAATTTGTTCTAGGGCTTCATTGTTGCATTACCAAACCTAAAAATAAACTTAAAAGTTAAAGGGTTTGTTTAGATTAATATGAAATGAGTAAAGTGTTGGAGTTGCTTGGGAGTTTCCCCATTAACTGTTTCAATATTTGTAACATTTATCCTTTTTATGTAACAATAGAGTACTGTGACAGCGAATAAATTATTTCTATTAATTATGAACAAAAAGAACAGAATTAATAACTGGGTAAAAATAGTTTCAAAAGAGTTTCAAAATTGGCTCTAATATTAAAATAATTGCAATAAAAAAAGAATAACCTTTGTAAAATTTTAATTTGTATTTAATTAATATATTGTATAATACATTTAGCATATTCCAAAGTATATCTGCTTAAAACAAAATGAATGATGTGTTAAGAAAACTATACAAAAAATGTAAGTGATAAGTCATCTATGGTTCACATAGTTTGACATCTTTGTTTAGGAGCATGACTGGCCATTTTAAATATTGCCGATGCAAAAACAAAGGGGGTAATGCAGACATAGAAACAAAAACAATTAAAGAAGTAAATGTGCATCCTGGCAAAGCCATGTCTTATTACTGTGGAAGTCAGAGCTAAAATTGTATCATATGCCTCATAATGGACACCTATTCAACTGAATTTCGTACACTATTAAATTCAGGAATTGCTAGTGCTTTATGAATTCCTGCTCATAGTGTTTACATTGCAAATTGTCACGTCTGCAGAACCATCCCTTCTGGTAGTGATTTAAATCTTTAATTACTGTCTTTAATCCACATACATTAGAGAGAGAACTATCACTCTAGTAATGTGACCACCTGTACTAAACAAAAGTTAAGAGACACGGAGTCTGAGAAAGGGACCATAAACTCAAGAAAAAGCATACAATACGTACTGTGGGGGTCTGGAGATGCAAATGTGCTGCAAACACCAGCGATAACAACGAAGATCCTCCCCTTTTCCGGACGCATAGCCCCTGCAGTCGAACCTGTATAGTTTACCTATTTTTGCTATAGACTTCCAGCTTTTCTGTACATATAGGGCTGGATCCACACTTGCGTACGTCAGGCCACTAATGCATGCAAAGTGCATAAGTGGCCTTATTTGACTGAAAGGCGCATGTGCCCTCCAGATGTTACGCTAGTGTTACGCTAGTAGCAAAAGTCTGTACAAGCCCATTTCCTAGAAAATGGGCTGTGCTTCCCCCCTGCCCACTAAAGTGGGCAGGGGAAAGCATGCTAATTGTACAGTGTGGGAGAGGTATTCTACACTAGTTCAGCGGTCATACGGACCTCTGATTTACTTAAGGCAGGCTTACAGCAGTATAAGCTGCCATAAAGCCCGAACAAGAGAGAGGACTGACAGGGGGCATTCACTTCCCTCTCTCTGTCAGACCCCCGTACGTATGGAAAGTGTGTGGGAGTCTGGATCCGACCCATAGCCCCCTATCTTGACATCTAATACATAAGTTTTACCAACTATGAATTTAATTAAAGAAAGACATAAATATGAAAGGGAATGTATTTGTAATCAAATAGATGATTTGGCATTTTTCTTATTTAACCACCATAACCTTATCAAAGGTTAAACTATTCCATTTCTGCAGAAAACAATTATAGAAAATGATCACATTCTAATGTAGCAATAAGTAACATAAAAAATATCTATTACATTTTCATGGATAGCACACACTCTGTATGGGCAATGGTAATGCTACCATTAGGCAAAACCGTGGGAGTCACAGCCATGAATAGAAGTAGAGATAGCTGAAAGGGTTGTGTGGGTTGTAGACTCTGTCTCATGCTACCACTAGAGTGAAAGCACCGCCAGCATTCAAAAGTGACCAAAACATCAGCCAGAAAGCATAGGACCTGAGAATTTTGAGGGTGACTCCAAATCCATTGATAATTTTTGTGTGATTTTGTTGTCAGCACATTCAACGATGTAAAGAACAAAGCACTTAATACGAATATTTCATTCATTCAGATCTAGGATGTGTTATTTTAGTGTTCCCTTTATTTTTTGAGCAGTGTATATATGAAAAGCGTATCTTGACAAAATACATACATTCAAGGGGTGTGCCAAGGGGAGTGTATAGAAGGTACGTGTGCGTAAATACGCTACGCGAGTAAACGTACGGCAAACGTAGTTCTGGATCTACCCCAACATGTATAGGACTGTATATATGTTGAAGCAAAGTGAAAAAAAAAATTCAAACAAAAATAAATGTTATGTAATTTCCAAGGTTTATCAGAGGGAGGGGGGGTCTGTGTCCAGGAATTTCTTGTTGAAAAGGTGGTAACCCTAGAATTCTCCTGTCCCAAAAAGAGCTTTGCACATGCGTCTGATGACTCCACCGGTGGGATTGATGCGCTGGATGACGTCACCGACGCACTTTACGACGTGCCTGCCAGAAGACGCCAGCCATTGTGGAGCTAGGCGAGTCGGCAAGTGAGAAGTCAGAAGAGCGCCGCTGGAGAAGCATGGTGGGGAATATGGGATTGGATATGGGATATTAGCTCTATCTGCACATTGAAGGGGTAAGAGAGGTAGAAGGACCATGAGCTTTTACAAACATGTCATAGTAAAGTAAGGAGAAGATATTAGTGACACATGGCTGGATCCAGACTTAAGTAAGTGCTTGAAATTAGTTACTCCTGGGCTTTACCCCTGCAATCAACATGGTTTAGCCCAGCAGTAACTAATTTCAAGCCCTTACTTAAGTCTGGATCCAGGCACCACTCCCAAGCACTAGAATGGTCAGGGCCACAGATTTTTAGGACTCTTTAGTCTATCTGCAGCTAGAAGTGCCAGAGTTGTACATTACCTTAGTCCTTATTTCTTGATAGTGGCAGACATCTCTTCCTTTTTATGGTTTCACTTGGGGCATTTGGTAAGAATACCTCCTCTATTCACGATATCAGAGTATGCCAGCAAGCATTTAAAGGACTTGAAAGCTAAGGAGACGCAGGGCTCAGAAGATATAAATTATATATTATAATTATAAATTATTAGGTGAAAGCACTGTGGAAATTCAATGTCTGTATTTTGTAATTTGACATTTTCTTAAACATCTTCCAGTTTTTAATAGAATTTATCAGAAATGACCGCCACTTTTAATGCATTGAATTATGGAGAATGAGAGGCACACAAAACCTTGTCACCTTAAATATTAATAATGCAATTTCATAGAGACTAATTATTCATAAAAGATAACCAAATAATATTTCATCCTAGTCATATGCAGCTAAATGACATCCAGGTTCAGAAACACTTCTGATTTATTATTAAATACAATTATTACATTAAGTAACATTTCTAACACTATGATATTTATGATATCTAATATAAGTTTCATATACCACAAATTGTATGACTTGCATGTTTGTCTTTTATATTAGTATAAGAAGTAACAATGGACTGGATCCAGACTTCCATAAAGAGGGCATTTTTGGATTGCAAGATCAGTAAATGCCTACATTTTATGATGTGCCTTGTAACACGTGTACAATGGTGGATCAAGTGTGAGCGCTAGTGTGAGGGGGAGGGGCACTTTAATTTTACAGTAGTAGTTTTTAAGGTAGGGGTCATATTGTGGAAGGCTGTATGAGTATGTAAGTTTGGATACAACTGAGATCTGGCAATGGATCCCCTCTGCCACTGTACTTACAGTATGTCTAGGGGTCAGATTTACTAAGCTGCGGGTTTGGAAAAGGGGAGATGTTGCCCATAGCAACCAATCAGATTCTAGCTCTCTCTTTCCTATTACATACTAGAAAATTTAATTATTATTAATAATACTAAATAGTAACTTACTCAGTGTGTGTGTATGTGTATATTACATACGTGTTTGTGTATATATTATATACATATATATCTGTAATAAGTGTGTGTACATTTTTATATAGATGTATATTCTACTAGCTATTTTAACCCATCTACGTTCCCAACTAAAAGTGAAGTTTAAAAGCTTATAGTAAAAAACAAACAAAACCCCCCACAAAGCTTACCTTAAGATCCTGGCTGTAAGAGGTCTCTTAAGCCGGCAGGGAGGTCACATGACACGCTGTGAGGGGAAGTCTCTCTCACAGTGTGGATGACTCATCTCTGTTGCAGAGCTGGAGACTTCCTGTCTCTCTCTGCAGGGGATATCTCATAGGATTTGTGAATTGCCGGAGGGAGAGAGAGACTGCAGAAAGTCCCATGCATAGCTATACGCATGGGACAAATTTGAAAGCGTCGTGATTTTACCCAGTGCATTACCGGGAACGGAGCCCAAAGCCAGTAATAGCTATATTACTGGCTTGGGCCTGTTAACGGAGGCAGCTGCACCTAAATCCAGAACCAGAGTTCGGGTCCCGGGGGCCGCCTGGGATGCCTTGCAGGTAATCCGGCCCTGAAGAGAGCCATTCACAGCGACTACCCACACACAGGCAAAACTAAGAGGACACCTAGGGGACCCATGGTTAGGTTATTCCCAGTAAGCGACTGGTGGATTAGTACCAGACAAAGATGAATTTGGCATCACTAGTCCCTATAACAAATTTTGGAAAGGTTTGACAATGCCTCTCGGCCTCAGCATGAGATCAAGCTCCAGATGAAGAGGTCACTTGATACTAACTTAGATATGCAATTGGTTGGTACTAAAGCATTTGTTTACTCTATTTATTTTCTTTTTTCTATTTTGTCAAACATTGTTTCATAAATATGGGAATCTCAGAGCAGCTCTCACATTTGCAGAATATTTAACTGTTGCTAGTTACTGTTACCATTAATTTAAGTAAAGGGAAAAAAAATTATTTGTATGCATTAATACATAAGCCTTGCAGCTATTCATGATTTTTACCTATTGTTGTTTTATTGGTTTAATTATTTATTAGTTATTAGTTATCATATTTACACCACTTTAAGGTTTTTTAGAGTCTTTGCATAATTGATTATTTATACTGTAAGCCTTTATTATAGCGCTATATATAGTTAAAATTTTCTATTTTTAAAAAATATATTAATTGTGATATTATTCATTTAGGCTAACACATATATCTCTTAGGTTTCTTAAAGTTAATTTCCCCTTCAGTGCCCCACCCAATCCCCGTTTCTTGTTCATGATTTCTGTTATTATTAGGTGATGATGTTAATGAACATATGTGGTCCAGAGACACTTGGGGAAAACCTGAATTTTCTGTATACTTAACTTTTGTTACAGCATTATGACACACATGTATACAGCCACACAGGTTGGGAGCTTACTTCTTCTTTGATCGTCCACACCCAGAAGCTATGCTAACTTATATAAACCTCTGTCAAGAGTTCTTTAAATACTACATATAGATATGAGACTTGATCCAGCTTCTTGCAGAAGTCGGGTCACAGATTCCCTAGTGCCTATTTCCTGTAAGGGGTACAGGGATAGGCATGAAGATGAGGATGAGGATGAGGGGGTGGTGGTAGACATTTCCACACAGATGTCCATTCGGACAGATGCATATCCCTGCAGAGAACTTAAGGCAGGGTTCTGAACACGCAAGTGACCAGAACTTTGTACATGAGAGAGGAGTGACAAGGGAATTTACTACCGTGCAGACTTTCAGATCTCCATGCGTACGCAACATGTACAGAGGTCTGGATCGGGTCCGTGGTGATCATTTTGCTATTGTTCTTGTGTTCATTATCCATTTTTAAATGATAATGAGATTAATTTCACAGTCCCATATTGGTCACAATGGGCCTGATCCAGAGCTACGAAATTTCGCACGACGGGCGAATGCGTACGTTCGACCGTGCGTATAAACATACACGCCCCTAACACTCCCATTGTTAACGGCGGCTATACCCTACACCAGGTACTACCGTCGGCCGTACGAATTTTCGCACATAATACGCTGAGCGTACGGGCTTAGCACGCCCATACTGTACAATTTAAATGGCTATCCCCGCCTCCGTGTAGTAAAACAAGCGCCCAGGCGACCGTCGTACTGAACGCACGCCCCTCGAGCTAATATTTCGCACACAATACGACCGCTATGCGCTCATGTCGTCCAGCCGACCGGAAGCTGTCATACTGGGCATGCGCAGTGCGATTTTTCGTACGAAAATACGCAAAAAACGGTCGTACGCTCGCTCGAAATCGGCCAATTTCGTAGCTCTGGATCAGGCCCAATGTGACATCAAATAAAGGAAGTGCTATGCACCTGTTTGCATTCAGCTTGAGCTGAATATGATGAGCAATATTGTCTGCTCTGGGCACATTAAAGTTTTGGTTGCTCTCTTGAATAGTTGCAAGGATGAGAAATAGCAAGTATATTATGTCCATATTGAAAGTGGTGCAAAACTAAGCTCAGAAACATTTATAAAAATTACAGCTGAGGGGCACACCTGGTAAAATGTAATATAACAAGCATTTATTAAAGTATTTTATTAAAAACCACAAGATACCTGAGAGGAAGGGGAATTTTATCAAAGTTGACTGAAACCACTTCAGCAGTTAGATTCTTATGAAACTGATAAGTTTTTTTTATTGTACTGTACGTAGTTGTTCCTAAGTTTTGTAATTAAATATTGATCTATGTTATACTCCTGGGTGCAGCTTTTTTAAATATAATGTCATAAATTTGTGACCTTTACAAGAAAAGGTAGTGGTGAGTTAGGTCTCTGTAACCAAAGACAAATTGCTAATGTAGACCTTTACTCTGTCATATTGGCCGGGCCTGCGCAGAGTGCAGGACATAGTAACACTGGTTATTTTGCTAATCATAATTCTGCAATCAGGAGACCAGGGCTTTCCTATGTTCGGATGATGGATCCCTGGCCAGAATCCTACCTTAAGTATTTAGCATGCATCTTACTACAATAAGGTTACAGATATAGGGCTGGATCCAGACTTAAATAAGTGCTTGAACTTAGTCACTCCTGGGCTAAACCATGTTGATTTCAGGGGAGTCAAGTTAATTGTATTCTTTGCATGCAGGGATACATCTTTGAATTGCTTACTGCACACAGATACTGACCAGCTTTACTATCACACTGTTATTTAGACTTGGGATAGGAAACATCACCACTCAACTCTAATATTGTTTGCAACAGATGAAATATGACTCCCCTACAATCAACATGGTTTAGCCCAGGAGTAACTAAGTTCAAGAACTTACTGACGTCTGGATCCATCAGCTGTGCATGAAGTTTTCACTGGGGTTTTGGAAAACTGAACTCTCTGCTGTTCCATATGCAGCAAGGTCTAAAGCATCCATGGAAAGCCTCACAATTGTCATGTTGCAATGGTTAATCCATCAACCTAAGACTACAGGCCACCACCTAGGCTGCAGCATATAGCTATCAAGGGATAGTTTTATACTAGTAAATGTGCGACAGCTACACTGGGGAAAAGTGTCTTTGCATGTGAGTGTGAATTCTTTTTTTATTTTTATTTTTTTAATCAAATGCTTATCCTTATGCATACATGCAGAGAGAAAAATTAGAGTAGAGCTCCCTGCTTTGATAGTTCACAGCATTTTCCTACCAGCAAAACTACATATTGGGGCTGACTCAGAGATGCACTTACACCTTCTTTTATGTGCAAGTGTACAGCTCAGCTAAACCATTTTTCAAAGTAGAGTGTTAATTAATTAAAAAAAAAATTGCATGCAGGGAAAATACATTACTTTTACACATAAAACTAAAATACTGCATAGCTTTATGTTTATTCTATGAAGTAGAGTTAAGAAGAAACTTCACCTCCTGATTTTAATTCTGGTTTTACAATTAAAATCTGCCTCCCCTTGCAATTCAACATGGTATTGCTCAGGTCTACACTTGCACCTAAAAAAAAGGTGAAAGTGCAACTCTGAATCAGCTATTATCTGCAATCTGTGATAGAGCTCATATCTCACAGCATCCACTTGTAAGCAAGTATTTATAAGTATAAGTATATTTTAAGTTTATAAGCAGAGAGTAGTACTTGATGTCTGCTTTCTTGTATTTAAATAACTAAAATAGTAAATAGGAATCACTTGTGCATGAAAATAGTAGTATCATGTTCATGTCAGGGTTGCTGACTCTCCTGGAATGTCCGGGAGACTCCCGAAATTCGGGCAGCACTCCCGGTATCCCGGGAGAGCCAGCAAATCTCCCGCAAGTGACTTGTGGCCCGTGGTTTCACTGAAACCACGGCCTCAAATCCTGCCCCCCTGCCTAGCAACACTAGTATACTAGTGTTACTAGGCACAGGAAGGGACTTGATGACGCAATTTGCGGCATCAAGCCCCATTCCGACCCCTATTTCAAGTAAAAACGGGTCAGTATGAGCCAGGGGACGGAGCCTAACGACGCGATTTGCATAACCCGTATCATTAAGCCCCGCCCCCTGCATGTGTCGCTAGCTTCTCTCCAGATCTCCCGGAGAGAAGCTGCCAAAAGTCGGCAACCATGGTTCATGTACATTTCTATTGTCTTCATAGCTTAACGATTAATGATATAATACAAGATTTAACTCATTTGAGTAATATTTTCATCATCAACCATTGTTTTACTAATCTATTATTGCCACTATTCCAATTAAATCACAACATTGTAATTTGTGTATAATATTTAAACATACCTGACTATTTTTTTTATTTTATTTATTAATTTATTAGCAAGTTTTTATTTAATTGCATCATATTGTTTATTATTAAAAAATTTTAAACATTCATTCATAAAAGTACTGTTACATGCCACTGAAAAAATCGTATTAGCGCAACCTCTTTCTCTGCTGGTTACTTGAGCAGCCAGGATTCTAATCACTCAGGAAGCTTCTACTCCAGGTTCTAGCATGATTAATAGGTCTCAGTAGGTGCCTAACAGCCAGGATTCAGACCAACCAGAGCTGGGAGGCTCTTCAGCTCTTATTGGCTGTGCTGGTTTATATACCTAGCGGTGATAACTCTCCCTTGCTGGTGGTACTGTATGCTCTTGCCTTTAGTCTGTCTGTGTTAGTTTAGCAGGATCCCTGTCCAGTGGTTTGTCCTTGTCCTGCTATTATAATACTTTGCCTTTCTGCAGTTAACCCTTCCAGGGTTTAACTTTTGTAGTATATCTTGTTGTGTCTGTTTTCTGTGTTTATTTGCTTATTTTCTTTTATGCTGGCATTCTGCTCTCATTGGGCCTGATTCAGCCTTAAGAAGGAGCTTTAAATTAAGGACCGGATCCAGACCACTGCACGTTTTCTGTACGTGTGGGGCTCTGTATGTCCACAAGTGAGAGGGGAATGCACGCCCCCTGCCACTTCCCTCTCTCGTTCAGGCTTTATGGCATCTTACGCTGCCATAAGCCTACATTATCTCTATCGTGCTGATCAAAGTTCCGTCCATGCGCCCTCCAATGAAGTCAGGCCACTTATGCACCTTGCGTGCTTAAGTGACCTGACGTTATTAGGTAAGGATTCGGTCCTAAGAGAGGAAAGTTACTTCTGGGATAAACCATGTTGATTCAGGGGGAGTCAAGTTAATAGTATACTCTGCATGCAGGGATATATCTTTAAATTGTTTACTGCACACAGATACTGACCAGCTTTACTATTACACTGTTATTTAGACTTGGGCTAGGAAACATCACCTCTCAACTCTAATACTGTTTGTAAGAGATGAAATATCCCCTGCAATCACCATGGTTTAGCCCAGAAGTAACATTACTCTCTTAATTTCAAGCTCCTTCTTAAGTCTGAATCTGGTCCATTATCTGTAGTCTCTTGTTTTCTGCTCCTTGGCTTTTGTTTCTTAGAAACCTTAGGAAAATTTGTTGAAAATTGTTTCCCTCCCATATGTGACCCGGATGTTTATTACTAACATGTCAAAATCTCTTTTTCAGACTGGTGGGGGGAGTCATAGGTTGGCGGTAGAGGTGGTGGTGTCACCATAGAATTCTTACACAGAAAACATGTGGGTAGAAATATCTGTTAACAGAGGCGCACCCTTCTACTGAACACTAGGTCATTTGTCCTGTGACGGGGTCCTGGTTCCATCATTAGCATATCTATCTCTGCCTTCACAACGGAGATACGACATGCATGATGGGGGGAAAGCCCACTTTTCATAAGTGCCGGCGTATGTAACGTTAGTTACGTATGCCGACACTTAAGGCGTCATAAGAAGGTTGTGAGCATGTGCAAGACTGTCGGCCGTAGCCCAGGATCTGGGCCGACTTGTGTAAGTCCCCTGACTTTAATAGTTCTGGATCTGAGCCCATGGTCTGAATTCATAGCCTAGCGCTGCCTAGGTCTTGTATATCTTTCATCTATATTATAAATCAATACAATATAATATGCCATGTCATATCATTATTTATAATACATTTTTGCACTATCAATTAAGAGATCAAATAGACTGACTACCGCATAATAAACTGACGATTTCTATCCAGCTGTAGGCTATAAAATCTGGATAATCATAACAAACTGAGAACTGGAAGGGTGAAGAAACCCCATACATAATTCATAAGAAAACTATTTGCAAAGTTGTTAATCTGTAATTGCAACTCTGGCCGATACACAAGTAAATACATAAGTAAATATATAGTAATATATTGTGAGAAATGAGAAAAATTATGCATGAGGTGCAATACCTACTTGTTATGCATTCAGAACAATTTCAGTGTGTAGACAATGACACAATAATGATAATGAAACCACTTACCTTAGCATACCAAAGGTGGAATTACAATCACATGCTGCATAATCCTACAAAATAAAACAATGTATCACCCGCAACAGCCTTTCCTAACCCAATGTCTACGTTGACTTTTTCCTATTTTCTAACTTTCTCCTTTATTATTGTAAAACTACAGTTATCTATTACTGCTGTTTCTTGAGTCCCTTGAGGATCTAGTCAATATATTTGGTAATGACTTTTAGAAAGGAAAGGAGAAAAAAAAAGATATTCTGCTGTTTTGATAAATGCACATGTGAACTCATTTGGGTTTGGCTTTAAGAACTATACTGTACACACTAAAAATACATTTACATTGGAAATAACTTCAAAGACAATGGGCCTGATCCAGAACAACGCTTCTGAGCGAATCTACACGTGGCGGAGACGTAAAATCTCCTATTTGTAATTACTGCGCATGCGCACCATAGAAAATACGCTCATTAGCGTAGCGTAACTGTGAACATATGGGCCATTCACGTATGTGTCACGTAAACACTTACGTGTGGGCGTGCCAATTTTACGTGAGTCCAAAATACGTCTGAAATACGTTAAGTAGGCGGGGGGTTTGTATTTAAAGTGTACAGTATGGGCGTGCTTAGCTGCGTAAATTCGTGTTGCCCATACGTACGTGTGCGTATGACTGCGGTTACATTGGCAAAAGTTAAGGTAGGGTTTGGAAAGCGTATGTTGACAAAATACGTACGCTCAAGGGGTGTGCCGAAGGGAGTGTAACGAATTTACGCACACGAAAATACGCTACACGAATAAACGTACGGCAAACGTAGTTCTGGATCTACCCCTATGCCCTGAACATGCTATATTCATGTAAAAATTTCAACCATAGTCATCTTTTCACCATCTTCAGAAAGCTATATTTTATGTGTGTGTGTATGTGTGTGTGTGTGTATGTGTGTGTGTGTATGTGTGTGTGTGTGTATGTGGGTGTGGGTAGCCGCTACGAACGGCCCTTTTCCGAACTGGCTGGGAAATCTATTGCTTTTGCCTCCTAGAGGCAAAGCAATCCATCCCCGCAAGAAAGAAGACACTGCTTCGAATGGTAAGTATAAATTTAACCCCAACCCTTACCCTAGTCCTTACCCTAACCCCTCCCATTCCATTACCCTAACCCTAACCTCCCTTCCCCACAGCCTAAACCTAAGATTCCCTTTCCGACAGTTTAACCCTAAGGGCCATATTTACTAAAGGCCATTTTTCAATGGTGATTTAAATCACCAAACATCGCCCGTCAAACTCTGGCGATTTTTTCCTAAAAAGGTTTAAATCGCCGCTATTAATCCTTTAACAACAGCAATTTTGCCATTTCAAAAATTGCCACACATCGTGTGCTTTTGTTTTAGTTAAACATGTAAAAAAAAAAAACTACAAAACAATTTCTATACTAAAAATGGCTGCCACAATATGCCATTAACTCTTAGCATGCAGCAGCATTTAGTTCTATAAGGCACAGCATGCCCTTGTATTGTATGGCATGCTGTGCATTATAGTACCGTATAGCGCCAACATGGCAAGGGTTAAGTGCATGCTGCCGCAAAATAAATAATTAAATAATCAGGTCCGATTATAATAAATACATAATATGCCCCGCACATCTTAAATAAATAATTAATATGTCCCCTACATCATAAATAAATAAATAATATGGCCCACACTATAACTCATCAAAGCACTTGCCCCTATACATATCAATATGATACACATGCCCCTATACATATCAAAATAATACACATGCAGCGATACCAATTAAAATAATACACAGGCGACGATACAAATAAAAAAAATACTTTTCCGGATCCATAAATAATTTATATGACAAGCATCAGCATGCCCATGGATGCCAGAGCATGCTGGCGCTTGGAGAACCACAAGCGGCAGCATGCCCTGCCATCCAGGGCCCGCTGCACCATATCAATGCCCTAATATAAAGTAATAAAATCAGTGGTGCATTCTCACACAAAATAAACAGTAATTCAAAAAAAAAAAACACTTACCTGCTCTGCTGGGGTCCAGTCTTCTAAGCTTTTAATCCGGGGGGAGGTCTTGGCAAAAAAAAAAACCCCTTTGGAGATGTCGCTACACATGTCCTGCAATTGATGTGATGTCATGTGATTTCAGACACTGGCCAAAGTGTATAAATATACCCCAATGACAGTTGAACTTTCATTAGCAACGGGATGTCCTGCTTTCAGAACATGTGTAGTGACGTCTCCAAAGGGTTTTTTTTTGCCAAGACCTCCACCCGCATTAAAAGCTAAGCTTAATTATTTTGTGTGAGAATGTATAATATGAAAAGGACGGCACAACTGATTTTATTGCTTTATATTGGGGGCATTGACATGGCGCAGCGGGCCCTGGATGGCAGGGCTGCCGCTTATGGTACTATAAGACAGAGCATGCCCTGGAATACAAGGGCATGCTGTGTCTCATAGTACTATATACCGCTGCATGTTAAGGGTTAATTGCTTGCTGCCAAACCCATTTTTATAGCCGTACTCATTTATTGCTGGCCAATTGCCAGCGATTTGTTTAAAATTCGCTACTGAGGAGCAACTCTTTTTATCTCAAGCGATTTTGGCCCTATTTAATAGCTATTTTTAAACAATCCCCTTTGTAAATCCAGCGATTCCTATGTATTTAATGGCGATTTTGAACTGTGGAGATTTTTCTATGGTGATTTTTTGAAACCATAATCTCAGGCAAGTTTGCCTGACTTTTCATTAGTAAATACAGCGAGTTTAAAATAGCTGGTATATACTACTAAACTATGGCGATTTTGAAAAAATGCCTTTAGCAGATCTGGCCCTAAGAATCCCTGAGACTGACCCTACTGTCCTTCCGTTACCTTAACCCTCCCCTTCCATTACTTTTACCTTAACCATCCACTTTCATTACCCTAACCCTGACCCTCCATTCCCCGCTGCCTATCCCTAATACTCCACAGAGAGTGTCTGCAGCGGGTGCGGCAGTGTTTCCGAAAAATGAATGGGTAAGTATGTTTATGTGTGTGTGTGTGTGTTACATAAATATGATAATAGATGTGGGCCAGAAAAAGTTACTATGACATTCTCACATCTGCCACTGATTTAAATGTAAATCTACAGTATTAAATATCATCATACAATATCATATATTTCCCTGCTGCCACATCTAAAGAACCATTTTTTCTAGTGTATGCATGCCAATATCCTAATTTAGAACTTTTGTTAAATATTAAGTTTATCAATGATATGTTTTACTTTCTACTGTGGCTTATTAGAGATGTACTTTATTTTAAAGTTAAATTGTGTAGGACTTGAATCAGACTTAAGAAATAGAGCAGTTTTCTTCTTTTTGTAAGTGGAAAATGTCTGTATTTTATAAAGCTTCCAACATGGATCTTGGTCTTCAGGATCCAAACTTCTGTGTAGGTATGTTTTTCAATGCTGGAGAAGGGACAACAGCTGATATGAAAGGTTGGAAGGTAGTGGAATTTAAGTTGTATTGTAAGGTCTGCGTTAAACCATTATGTGAAAACCAGATTTCCATGCTGTCCTCATCTTACATGGGAATGGCATGGAAATATTAAGGCAGGGTCCTGCTCTCATAACTCTGTAGAGTGAGAGGAGTGGCTTCGGCAACGTACTTCCAAGCGCAATGGCAGTGGGCGCCAAGATCTGGTCAAGAGTCTTTAAAATGATTAAGTATTGTGATTATCTGTAAAAACTGGGTAATTCCAATTTTTTTTTTTAGCTAAATATTTTACTGTATATAAAAATCCTCGTATGGCTGGAGAACCAAGTGTAAAGAATATTGTACTATGGCATAAATACAATATACTATATAATTATATAATAAGTTTATGCATGTGATAGCAGTAATAAGATTTGTACATGGAAAGTAACTGAAAACAGTAAACCCTTAGGTGCATTTTTCCACTAGTACAAGTATAAATTGTAAAGAGACTTTTTAGAAAATGTGCAGTTTATTGTTGTATGCTGGAAACTAGTTATTTGAAGAGACAATGCTACATACATAATATGCATAATCAAGATGATCAAATAAGAAAATCACCTTTCCCTCATACCTAACAGAGAAGTAAGTCCCTTTGTATTGTATGTCTGTCACAACATCATCTGTTGTAAATAACCAGGGCCACCGTCAGAAATGTTGGGGCCCAGGGCACATCCACGGTGATCTGCCCCCTATGTGTCATCGCTTGTGACGTCATATATAGGTGGAGCGCTGCGGACCTGCATTACCAGCAGGGCGATGCACAGGAAAGTCCTTCCCTGTGCATTAACCTGCAAATGTGCATCTCTCACCAGCAAGTACCTGCTGCTGCAAAGCTCAGTAGGTCTTGGTGGACCCCATATGTGTCTGGGCCTGGGACAATAATCCTGGCTATCCCCAACCCAATGGTGTTCATGTATATAACATGCACACACACATACACACTCTGGTTTTATGCAGCCGGTCCATAAGAAGTTCATTGGTGACAATTCTCATTGGTAGGTGCTGGGGCAGCTAGATTTTATGTGGATGCTTGAATGTGGGTGTCATTAATGATGGTGTTTAACTGATAAAATGACAGTATAATGATGTAACAGTGTAATGGCCATAATAATCATAATTTGATTGCTGCTGTGTCCAGTCTTCTATGCAAGAACACAGATGTGGACATATCGGAAGTCTGGAAAGGTCAACGTGTGTAGCACACCCACTTGCACATCTGCCCCACCTATAGATTGCGCAGATCAAGATGCAAGTGGTGCAACTGTAATGTGTTTGTGCGCAGAACACAAAAAATCCTAGCAAACAGAAAACGCCCACTTATTGCATCCGGTCCAACACACTAGTGATGTGAAATTCTTCAGCTCCATCAATACTCATAAATAATACTTAATCCACATACTGTCATTCTTTGTATGTGATGTGATCCCATATGGTCAGGACTAGCATGTAAACACTTAATAATGGTGATGTGTAATCACATTCCATATTGTATTACTATTACTATCTGTGATATTTCCATAGAGCTTTACAGTAAGGACACTAAGGGCAATTGCTATTCTTCTTCTTTAAGCTGCAGAGAGAAGATTGTGATGTTTACGTTGGCGAGTATGGGGTGTGTGTGCCCTGATGACACCAATTCATCGGTGCCTAGGGTATGTACCCCACATATTCCACATTAGTTATGCCACTGGGGACAGGAAGCCAATGTAGAGATAGACAGAGAGAGGAGGTGGAGGCAGGGCAGTGGGAGAGGAAGATGAGTCTGGCTGCGGCATTTTATATAGATTGTAGGGGAGCAAAACAGAACAGAGGGAGACCAGAGAGTAGAAGGTTGCAGTAAATGAGACAGGAGATAACAAGATAGTGAACAAGCATTTTAGTGGTATCTGTGGTTAAGGTCTGATGTGAGCTATGTTGTGGAGTTAAAAGTGGCAGGACAGCGAGAGGGGGTAAAGGAAAGTGAGGAGGCAAGGATGATCCACAGGCAGAGGGCTTGGATGGAGAAGAAGATGGTAGAGTCACCGATAGTAATGGAGATAGTAGGTGTAGAGAAGATACGCAAAGTAGGGAAGACTATGCTTTATGTTTTCTCCATGTTAAACTTAAGAAAATGCTGAGACATCCATGAGGGGTTTGCAGAGAGACAATCTAACACTTTGGACACAAGAGGGGGGAGAGGTCAGGGGAGGACAAATAGATTTGAGTGTCGTCTTCATAGAGGTGGTAGTGAAAGCCAAAAGGACTGATGAGGTCACCTAGAGAGGAGGTGTAGAGCGAGAAGAGAAGGGGACCAAGAACTGAGCCCTGTGGAACACCAATGGTAAGAGGAGTTGTAGGAGGTTGAAACAGAGAAGGAGTGGTTCAAAATATAGGAGAAGAACCAGGAGTGGACAGTGCCAGAGAGGCTTAGAGAGTGAAGGGTGTGGGGTAGGAAAGGGTGATCAACAGTTTCAAAGGCTGCTGATAGATCCAGGAGGATGAGAATAGAGAAAAGGCTCTTAGATTTGTCAGAGAGGAGATCGGGGTAAATCCAGACCTACAGGCTTGTTACGTTAGATCGCGTAGTGTATTTACGCTATTGTATTTTCTATACCCTTGCTCGTAAGTACTTTGTCCATTTTACGCTTCACAAACCCTACCTCTAACCCTAACCCTACCCCTACCCCTAACTTTTCAAAGCATAAGCCTAACCCGGCCCATACTGTCTAAATAAAATGCCTCCGTCCGCCTAGAAAGCATAGCTATTGGTGCAGTATGGATGCCCCCGCCCGTTCGTTCATAGTTACGCTGATGGTATGTACGTTTAGCATTACATGTCATAAGATCTGCCGCGCCCATGCGCAGTAAATACAAATCAGCAATTTTTACGTCAGCGGCTAGTGTAAAAACGTTACCGTACGTAGGTTAGGATCTGGCCCATCATTTGTAACCTAAGTCAGGGCAGTTTCCTAGGGTGGAGGGGGTGGAACCCAGATTGGAGAGGATCCAGGATAGAGTTGTCGGTAAGGTAGCGGATTAGAAGTTGTAAACAAGCTGTACAAGCAGCAAAAAAAATCTAATGGTGTAGTATGTTCATTCACATTATGGTAACTAAGAGCACAGTGGTATAATCTGTGATATTTCTTTGTTTAAATTGATAAGCTCATAGGGTTACACCCTATCCTTTAGGGGTGAGGTGAAAACACCCCTTTTCACAGAGACTACAGCTGCTCAAGGCTTGAGCTCAGGTGGCAGTACATCTATTGTTATTTATACTGTTCTGCCCATATTACTGTATGGCTTTTATATATTTAATTAAATCAGCTTTATATATATATATATTACATGTGTTGCAGCTTCATGTGATGTACTGAGCCGGAGGCACAAAACACAAAATAGAAACAACCTCCTGGAGTCTGAAACATCTGTACCAGTAGTTATAATGGTCAAATGGAGCATAGCTTTTAAAATACCAGTTAAAAGTTGTCCACTTTAATGCGGTTCATAAAAACCTGTGTTCCATTTGACAATGAGGGAATTGTATTATAAATATATTTAAAGATAAGTTTAACAAAGTTTCATTTAAAACTCCTGGGTTCATATTACATACATTTGTTGTAAGCAAAAGGTCCTGATTGTGAATCATCTACAGTTTGAAATTATGATTCTGTAAGGAATAATTGTATAATATATTTCAGATATTTAAATTTAGTTATTTAGTATAAGGGACGTATTCATGTAAGAACTGCTGGTGAGCACAGGCCTGTGCTTATGAGGGATATGAGGGGTCTATTCATCACATGACTTCCTTACCATGTTTTGTAACTATGCTATTTCAGGACAATATAATCAGATGATTACAATAATCATAATTAACACTAAAGCAGTATTCAAAATAAATGACAAGGGGACCTTCTATGTGGGATATAAGCTCCAATACAGCAGAAAGTAATGGGAATGAGTAGACAGTGGACCAGATTGCTGATGCCTAAAAATTTAGCTCCAAAAAATTACCTATGGCGCATGTGTAGTCATAATGACTATGCAAGCTACATAGGACTCAGGAAAGGAGTTTAACTATATGCAGCATTTTTAAGAAGGATGAGGTGTGCCACGGCAGCCTAGGGACATTTTTTAGAAGAGTGTAAGGGGGGAGGGATTTAAATGAGCCAGGGAGGGCATGGGGAAAGGATCTCCTTCTTAAGGAGGAAAATACATATAGTTAATTAAGGAAACCCTATTACACTCTTAAGTGCCATAAGGATCCTAAAATTTGATTGTGGGGCTGGACGGGTGAGCTATGGATATGGACCTGCATGATCTACATCTCTCTATTTATTTAATTGCTTTTTTAGTTCAGAAAGGTTTCCAATGGTGGTGGCTACAAGTGCTAGTGGTGCAAGGTGGGGAAGTGGGTGTTGGATAGGGATGCTAATGTTATCATATAAGTGAGGACGGATTGGAAATCTTAAGGGAGGGTACCAGGGACAGATTTCCTATTACAGTGGAATAATTATTGGCTGTCGTCCACTTAATAGCTGTAATAATATTGAAAATGTTTAAGTTGTGTCTCTTAACTATCTTTTTGCAGAAATTCATGGTCCGTTGGGGAATAATCCTCGTAACAAACGGACATACCAGCCTCACCTCACCATGACCAAACCCTTTCTGCTAAATCCACGAACTTCACCATCACACCTCCAGCTATTCCCTCAGAATAAAGAAAGCTTCTTGTCAGCTAGTAAGACGTCTTTTAGGAGATGAGGGCAGTGGGCAGAAGGGGACAAACAGTAGACAAGGGGTCAGCACATAGACTAGACATGAGATCTTTGATGGCTCTGACTGGAATGTCTGAATCAGTGGTGGAAGTGGAAATTATACTGTGTAAGTAATAATAGTGAAGGGTAGAAGTGCATGGAAGTGAATGGAATATAACAGTCTGACAATGAAAGCAGTAGAAGTAGCTGTATGATGTATCACTCTACACCGGCCACTTCCACCACATCTTTCCCACAGCTTGTGTCACAAATACATTTTCTGCTACCACACGAGTCGCATTTGTTACAACAATAAATAAAACCTACAATGTCTCTCTTTATAGCACCTGCAATGGATTACAAGAAGCCGACACCACCATGGAGCTGGAAACATTCAGGTACTTTCATTGTTTTGTTCTTTTCACGCTGAAAAATAAGAAGCAAATGTGTCACTTTATGGTGTCCACCATTGCAGGCAACAAATTAGCTAGACATAGGGAGGTCCAAGCATACCAACACAGTTGATGGGAAACTACAAGTCCCATCATCCCTTTCCAGGGCTCAGCTAAGCCTATGTAGATGTAGCGTGCTGGGAATTGTAGTTTCACTGCACCTGGTGTGCTGAAGGTTTCCTGTGACTGTGGGGGTCATTTCCCAAGTAGATGAATTTTGCTGATGTCCTAGGATATGTTTAAAACCCTGAACCCAGTTATTAAATTATACCAATATGAATGTCTCTATTCTCCTATACTGTATGTAAAAGCTCATTGTGTGTTTCTTTTTCTTTCCTGACCTCTTATAAACACAGTGGCTGTTGGAATATCAGCTCTTTGGACACTGACCATTACCATTGTCATATGGTAAGTTTCTGTCACCACTTACATGTTGTGTGATATTTTACAGAATCTTAGGACCCGCGTTATTTTGGTTGTAAAGATAATTAGGCTTAGTACCGGCTATTTCAGTGCCCAAAATATGCAGATTTTAACACGTGATATAAATTCTCACAATTAGCTTCACATCCAAAATAACATTAGCTTCGCATTAAAAAGAATTGGGGCCAAAATGTTATCATCGTACAGTTCTGGATGATAGGTCAGCATTTTATAAAGGCTAATAATAATGGACTGGATTTAGGCCTAATTCTTGTCATAAGGTGTTTATAATGCAGCAATTGTTATACAATAAGACTGACAGGGGGGCTTGGGAGGAATCATGTTTTGTTTTTGGCACCATAAAATTTATAGGGGTAACCTACACTAGTGTCTGCCATGTTGTGTGCACTATTATCCATTCATAGAGTGTTAATAATATTTATTTATTTATTTTTATTTAACTTGATAGTGAGAAAAAACATCAAAAGCAAAGGGAAGAAATACAGCCGACTCCGCAGAGGTAAGAATAACTGATGTCCATGTTATTGTTCCTCAGATATCTATCACACATTCATATAAAAACATACAATATATCTATAGTCATTTTAAAAAAGACTTAGCACATCACAAGTAGCTTTCTGTTAGATCCTAAACAGTTTTTCCATCTCTATCAGCTCAAACGATTCAGAAAAAAATAGTGGCAACAACTTTGCAACCTGTAATGCAGCTTGGACCACCACCTGCATCTCCTCCCTCTCCACAACCCTCTCCCCCTCCAACACCTTCTCCCCCTCCACCACCCCCTCCCCACCCTCCCCCTTCCACCACATTCTCCCCCTCCACATCCTCATTCTCCATAACCACATCCCCCAACTCTACCGCCTCTGCATCTTTAATCCCTTCCTCTTCCTCCACCTGCTCCTCGCTTTCCACCTTTTCTAAAGCCTTCCTCACTCCCTCCTCCTCCAACTGCTTCTTTTTCTGCCACCTCCTTTTCCTCCGCTTCCACTTTGTCTGTTGCTGCCCCCACCCCCTCTTCCACCTGCTTCCCCCCTTGCAACCTTCTTTGTACCTCTGTAACCCCTCTTTCTTTATTTCTCCTTACCTTAAAATAAATCCCTTTTCCCCAGAACTGCTCTATGTGTTTATATTTAAACAGATCATATGCCGTTGTCATTGTTTTTGTTGTAATCAGACTATTTAATTAAGTTCCACTATAGAATTGACACAGGTACAAAAATAGTGATGGGGAAATTGTTCATATCTTGTTGTTTTACTTCTTCTAAAATAAAACATGCCCTCTAATGTCTTGCAACTGCTGGTCCCATACTGCTTCCAAACAGAGTTACACAAAATGGGGGTTGCTCAGTGTATAGACTAATGAACCAGTTCATAAAAGGCAAGAGTAACCTTAAACCTGAAATTCCCAGTAATATTACATATTTGCAAATATTTGATAAGCCACTGGTCACTTCCAAGACTTGTCTAATAATAGTGGTGCTAATTCTAAACAGTGAAAGTCCCTATGTTGGGACATACAGAGAGCTAACTCATGTAGAGGCACCCCTTTAAGCTTCTAAAATAACTTCTATGGACCAACACCACCTAGTAGTTACTGGTCACAGACATGCTTTCAAGGCAAGTCAGATGCTTGGCTGCATAAATGACTCTATTTACTTACCTGTCTCGTCCCTGTAAACGAAGATGCATCACGCTAGCTTATCTTCACTGCGCTCCTGGCAGCTTCGTTCACACTATTTACTACTCGTGCGAGGTCCGACAATGATCCTCCGGTCCTCGCAGAACTTCTCATTCATGCGATGCATGCACAAGACCTCCAATTCGGCAATTTTAGGTCCTGGCATGAAAAAACACTGCGCATGACGGAGCTGGAGTCAGTCGAGTTGTACAGACAGGTAAGTCACGTCTTCTATTTTTTCATTTTCTTTTTTTTATTATGCTAATAAGTTTTCTATATTTAAAAAAATGTATTTTTATAAAAAAAAATAAGTTAACATTTTTATTTTTTATTAGACATGTTTAATTTACTGTAAAAGTATTTCCTCCCCCTAATAACAGCTAGTAGTGGAAGGCAAAGAGGGGTATATGGGGACATCGCTGGAACACTTACCCCTAATGCCAACTTGAGCTGGCGTTAGTTTTACGGTGGGAATTCCGACATTTTGTAAATTTTACACAGCTCGCTTCAAAACTGGCACTATAGCATTAAAATGAGCTTTGTAAATAGTCCCAAAAGAGATTAATCTCAGAAAGACATAAATATATTCAGGGGTGGATTGGCAACTTAAAGTGGCCCTGGAAAAAAATCTACAAGAGACCAAATATTAGCGAGATTAACTATTGGCAGGGTCAATTTAAATAAATAAATATATTATATGAGGACAGGGTTGCGTAGCGCCAAGTATAAGAAGAAGTGTTATGTAAAAGAGTTACAAGCAAATACAACATCTACTAATTAGTATTTTACAATCCAATAAATAGATTTTTTGTGACCTCTACGCAAGCAGGTAACTGCCTACCAACTGACCACCACCCAAAACATACAGCAACTTAGTGACCAGAGTCTAATACATGCAGCACCCTAGTGACCACCCAATACATGCAGCCATAGGTGTCGAAATGGAGGGAGCGAGGGGGCATCTTGCCCCCCTTAAAATATGAAAGGGGCAGACAAGGGGGAACCCTTATAAGCATGGAGGTGGGGGGGTTGGGGGATGCAACTCCACTATGGAAACTGACAGGAGTTGCCGCAGCAGTTACGTAAAGCAGCTGATTTCAGTTGAACTTCCAGTATAAGGAGAAAGAGGTAAGGTAAAAAAGAAAACATGATCGAGGGTTGATGGCATATGATAGGAGTATTGGGTGGGCTGGTAGTACATGATGGTAGTACTGGAGGGGCTAGTGGCACATGATAGGAGTACTGGGGGGGCTAGAGACACATGATGAAGATTCTGGGGGGCTGGGAAGACATGATGGAGATCCAGGGGGGACTGGAGAGATGTGATAGGAATACAGGTGAGCTGGAGAGGAGGAGGGAGATGATGGGGAGAGGAAAATGATAAGGTGAATGGGAGGAGGAGCTGATTTATGAAGGGGAGGAATTATGAAGGGGATAGAGAAATGATAAGGAGAATGGGGAGGAAGAGGTGATGATGAGAATAGGAAGATTACGCACCAAGGTGGGGGCACACGAAGGTGAGATGGGGGAGTTGTGACACCCCTGGGTCTTAGTGATATCTTTCTGTGTACATTTCCTTTGTCTTTGCATGATTAGATCCCATCTTTGAATAAATGCATTTGTGCTTTTTTGCTTTGCAACCACTGTGATTGTATTCAAAACATTTTTTTACCACTTTTACCACTTATTTATCTTTCATGGTAGATTATTATTTTATTCATTTATTTTTATTAAAATAATATTAATGAGACAAGAACCCGTAAATGATGTGTAAAAAAAGATTGCTGCCATGTTTTTTATCCAATCTAATATTGTAATTTTTAATTATTAGTACGTCATAGTAAATTCAACTTTGATCACTATAATTGTGTTTAATAACACATCAAAACAATGTGATAATTAAAAGATGCAGGAAAGGTATCAACTTGGTCAAGTGGTAAATATCTCATCTGTGAATTTTACCTGAGGCACAATTTAATTTTAACAACATACGACAGGCAGAAGTGTTAGACAAGACCATTTGTGCTCTATGTGTGAAATCCAATATGTCACTTGCTAAAGTAATGATTTCATTCATGTTGCATGGAAAAGTTCTGTAAAGCAATTCAGATTATTGCAGAAATAAAAACAGAGTATCAGCTTAATAAAAGAACAATCACAAAGAACAACAATGAACCAGTATAAATCTACGTTATGTGTTGATAAGTGTATTGATCAGTAACTGACAAGGAGTGCTTGATACTGGAGCCTGCCACATGTTAAAGTGAATCTCAGTTTAAAAACAGATTACTTCATGTCCTAATATAGGGACTCTTGTTGTTCAGTAGTATTTTTAAAGATGATTTTGTTTTGTATTTAATAATGCAGCGAATTATTTGTGTTTTATTTGCCTAACAAAGGAGTAAATGGACATATCTGGCTTAAATTATTTGTGCACAATTTTAATAGTTTAATATATAAAATATATTATAAAACAACTTGGTAATATGTCATGTGTGGATCCCTGAAGGAAATTGCATGCCGAAGCGTGATTACATATAATGTTGATGAACTTTTCAAGAGGATCTTGCTGGTAGAAAGAACATGATATAATAGAGATATGTGATACTGTGTGGTACATAAGACAGGAGTAATAGGTTAAGAGGGAAATAACTGGTAGGAACATGTATACATGATTTAAAGGTGGGAATGGTGAGTACAAACCTACTACTCTGCCTAAGTAATTATTTGGTTTTTATCTGATGCATTTGGCAAAACAGTAAGCAGCAAGAGTTGTAAGGGTTTGAGATGGCAGGGAGGCAGCAATACTAGGCAAAGTCTTCAGACTGAGCGCCAGATTTACTAAGCTGCGGGTTTGGAAAAAGTAGAGATGTAGCCAATAGCAACCAATCAGATTTTAGCTCTCACTTTCCTATAGCATACTAGAGAATGTCAGCTAGAATCTGATTGGTTTCTATGGAAAACATATCTACTTGTTCAAATCTGCAGCTTAGTAAATCTGGCCCTCAGAATCAGCTGGGGAGAAAACAGGAGGATTAGCGGATGTAAGCAGCAGTAGGTAACCCATATTATGTAAAGTACATAGTTTATTATTTTATTTAATATTAAAACATTTGGAATAATATGTGATTTAATTTTATGTGATTCAATTCCTCAGCTATTCAGGTAAAGAAAAAATAATGTTACATACTGTAGAAAGCTAGTTTTAATGGAACAGAGCCAGACTTCTGTAAATGAAGCATTTACCGATCACTACAATCAGATAATGCCACTTTTTTAAAACATTTTATTTATTTACTATTTAGTCATTGTACACATAGTAGTAGTCAGTACACGGCAACAACGAAAAGTAACAATTTTCTATTATGACAAGATCAGTCATTGTTTATATTAGGATAATACAGAAGCCAAGGTACATTGGTAGAGTAGACAATTTGTCAACTAGGCAGACAATAGAATCCAATGCATAAAAAACTATTACAATTGTGAGAAAATCTAATTAAAATTGTGTCTCCTTGCTTCACATTGGGTAAAGACTAAAGCATCAACCATTTTTATGAAGTTGGAGTAATACCAGAAGCACCCACCTCATACAGCAATTTAACAACACAACTGACACTATTCAATTATAATACAATTTGGGGGATGGTCACTTGCTATTTCTTGGGACAGTTTATCTAAAAAGCGTGAAAACTAAGGGGTGTTTGAATTGAACTATTTGTGTAATATAGTTTTCCTAGCGGCTGCACAAATTGCTAGTAATAAGCGACCAGTACCTTTGACAACCCTTTGATTTTGATGGAGAATTCCCAAGGTGGACCATTCAGGAGACAGGGAAAAGCTATTGTCAAGCAATGCTCTGCATATCGGTCTACAGAACAATGTATATAATTATACCACCTGTTGGTCTTTTAAATGGTCAATAATGAACACACCTGTGCTCCAGCAAGGAGATCTGGAAAACATACTGTTGGGGAGCCTTGAGGACAGGTTTGGAAACCACTGGTTTACAGAGTGTCAAAAAAGTTTGATTACCAGGCAGCTCTGCAAACAGTGCACAATTACTAGACAATAGCATACCCATAGCAAAGCGTTTACATGGGGATAAATAGCTTGCATGAAAAGTGTAAAGAAATATCTAAATATATGAACTGGAAGGTTGCAAACTAATGAGGGCTGTAAGTAGGTCTTTGGATGTTAATGTGAGGAATATTGATGTCCATGAAATTAACCTTGATTGCGAATTTGAATAATTGACTTGGACTTATAAGAAGTGATAATAAGAGATAATAATAAGTAATAAGAAGAGATTGCTTTAGTTTTAAGAGGAGGGGATACAAGTGCTTTGTCTAAATCATTTTCTCAGTCACTGTATATGCGGTCTTTAAGATACGATACGTAGATTACATAAAATAGTTACTACACATGTAGTAGATATTATCAGTAATCTAAGGACGTATGTGAATCCGGCCCACTTTCTGCAAATTTATGAATGACTAATAAACTATAATGTGCGGCTTGCAAATAAGCCATATGGTCTAAAGGAGCAATACCAAACTCCTCATTAACCTCTCTATTTGAACAGACCCTATGTTTGTGCTTGTTAATAATGTGGGCAACCAATGTAAAACCCCTGGCTGCCCAATTAATGTAGGGGTAGAAAGCCACTCCCCATTGGAATTCAGGGTTGTCCAGGAATATGAGAAACAGCGATCAATGGGGTGAGACATACCAATTATGGTGCAGCATTAGCCAATGCTTTCTAGTTTGCCACAGGAGGGGGTTATCCCTGAGACTTAGCAGCAGCTGGTTATCTGGTGCATGCAAAAAACTAATTTAATGGCCCTTCTCCCAAAATTCGCTCTCTAATGCTGTGTCCTCCCCTGAACTCAACCCCTCTCTTCTGTCTAAGATTTCTGAGTGCCTTGCATCCCTATCCACATTGATGGCCAAACACTTCCTCAAGCTAAATATGGACAAAACGGAAATTATTGTTTTTCCTCCCCCTAGGATTTCCTCCTCCCCCTCCATTACCATAACCTTTGGTGATACCTTTGTCTTCTCATCCCCTCAAGTTTGCTACATAGGTATCATCCTTGACTCCTCACTTTCCTTTATACCACACATCTGTGCCCTCTCTCATTCTTGTCGTTTCCATCTACTCAACATCGCACGCATCTATCCCTTCCTCACCAATAAAGCTACTAAAATCTTCATCCACTCTCTAGTCATATCACACCTCAACTACTGTAACCTCCTCCTCGTAAGTCTCCCGCTCACCTATCTTGCCCCACTTCAATCAATACTCAGTGCTGCTTCCAGACTCATCTTCCTCTCACACCGCTCTACCTTGGCCTCTCCTTTATGTCAAATGCTCCACTGACTTCCTGTCCGCTTCACACCTCTCTTTAAATTCCTTACCCTCATTTTTATGGCCATCTCCTCATCCACTGCTCTATACCTCTCTTCCCTTATCAACATGCACACCCATTCCCGCCCTCTTCGTTCTGCTAACCAGCGCTGTCTGACCTCCTTACTGATCACCACATCTCACGCCCTAATCCAGGACTTTTCCCATGCTGCACCTCTGCACTGGAATGACCTCCTTTCTTCAGTCAGACTATCCCCAACATTGCAGGTCTTCAAGTGCTCACTCTAAACACATCTGTTCAGGCTAGCCTACCCCTCCTCTACTTAACATCCTCACTGCATCCTACATCTATCCCTTCTTTTCCTTCCTTTCCCTCTCCTCTGATTACACCAGCAGTCCACATATTTATCCCTTCTTAGGTCTTCTGTAAGTTCATCTCTCCCAGTTAGTGTGTTCCTCCATCCTAGTGTAGTTCCCTTCTCCAGCACTTCCCCCTCACTTCGTACCCTCTTGTCCCCTTGTCTTCTACCCTTTTACTGCATCCTTACCTGGTTGCTCCCTCTGAAACTCTCACTGAGCTCTATCTCCTCCTCCCTGATCTGCCAAGCTTCTCTCGGATAGCTTGTGGTGCCTTATAAATAAATGATGATAATAATAATAATAATTTAAACTTCAGTGTTGTGAAACCAGTCTTTTAATGTCTAAGTATGTCAGCACTGCTATAGCTCTCTACATCAGGGACAGTGAGCTCTCCATTTGATCTTGGTTGGGTGAGCTTTTGGAAACCAATTCTAGCTCTCTTACTTTTCCATATGAAGGAGCAAAAAATGTTATTAATTTTTTTAGCATCAGAATTAGAAAAAAGAAGGGGGCAAGTATGTTCCTGGAGTTAAACATATATAACAGGATGGTGGTCCCCACCAAAATGCCCCTTAATGCCTGCCACTGATGGAGAGGGTCAATAGTTAAATTAATGTAAGTAAGGGTGACAAAGGAAACGCTATTGTGCCTCGTTCCATAGTAACTCTGTCGCTCCTCAGCCCATTTACCAAAATATGTGTGTAGGGGTTGGAATAGAATTACTCAGGAGAGACAAAAAGTCCCCACTGAAACCCCTAGCCAATAATGAACGGAAAAGATGGGGCCACAACACAGTGTCGAATGCTTTGTTTGTGTCTAACACATTTTTAGTTTTCCTAGTGTTCTACCTTAACCGAATGATGACCCCCCCTATAAACCACAGCTAATGGGGCGTTACTAGATTTGGTATTAAAATTTGCAATCTACAGGCCATAATGGAGGCTAGAATTTTTTAATCTGAATTAAGTAAGTTGATGGGTCTATATGAGGACACCAGCTGGGGGTCCTTTAGGCTTAGAAATAAGGATAGTGTTATGCCTCTGTAAATTACAATAAAGATGGAAGATTTATATGAAAATAACAAAATAGCTCCAGCAGGGCAGAAGTAAAGTGTAGTTGCAATAGCTTATTATAATCCGCAAGCAGACCGCCTGGACCCAGAGCCTTACCCAATTTGAAGTGTTTAACTACTGTCCTGATTTCCTCCTCTGTGATATCCCCTTCCAGATAATACATTTGCTCCTTACTAAGTGATGAGAGATGAGCCTTAGTAATGATGGGCCAGATTCATAGTTAAGAAAGGAGATAAGAACGATTGGGTTCTTAATTATACGCATGGCAACTCCCTTGACATGCCCTAGTTTTGCTGTTCTTAACTGACTTAAGAATGCCAAAGGCTAAAGAAAGAATGTATTTAGCAAACTGCACCCTGTCTACCCCATTTAAATGCCTCCCCACACACAGATTTCTTAACTTCCTTCTTAACTTTTCATAGCACGCCCCTTTTTACTATCTCTTTACGAATAGCTGCGTGAATCGTTCTTTAGTGATAAATGTTCTTAATACCTATGTAGATTGTGTAAATATAGGTACTACGCATGCACAGTTTAACCGTTCTTAAAAATATGCACCAAACTAGTCATCTATCCATTTTTTGAGTAATATTGAGCCCTTCCCCATTTTCCAAATCGTTTCTTGCAAATAGACAACACTTGGACTGTTACAGTCGGCCAAGGGGGTTCTCATCGGGGTGCGGAGTCTATACCAGAACCAGGTTTTCGCTAGAGCCTCTAATAGTGATGATAGTCTGAGCTGCTGGCCTGGTAGGTCGCGGCCCCTGGCGATAGACCCCAAGGGTACTGCAGCATAGGTACAGCGGCAGGAACCCGGGTATACACTGGAACCCTTGCACACAGAAATATTTGCAAGAATGCACACACTGAAACCCTCATACACAGGGGTACTAATATCAAGTACACCGACTGGAACCCAAATATACATGGGTGCAGACAAGGAGCAACAACCACTAGCACTGATATACGGACACAGGCTAAAGACCTTACGCAGAGTAGGTCCAATGGGCAGACTACAGGCAAAGGCCTCTAAACAACCAGGAAGGTATACAAATAGTACTGGATGGTTGGCTGCAGGAATGAAGCAGCACCTGGTGCACAACAGGTCCCAGAATTGGAATAGAGGGAGAAGTGCTGACAGTTGGATAACAACACACAGAAAGGCAAGGCCTGATGGAACTGAATACCTCTGCACTAACACTGATAGATGGAATATACAGTGGAGCATATGCTCAATAATACACACTGGAGATGACACACACAGTGGAATAACATGCTCAATAATACTCACTGGAGATGACACACACAGTGGAATAAACACACACAGTGATAAACACTGGAGAATGATACACACAGTGGCAATGCCAGGCTGGCGGAACACACTCACAGGTGAGACTCCAGCACACTGCGAGATGGCAAACGCAGGTGCACGCACATGTAAGGAGCAAATGGAACACTCACCCGGCAGGATGGACAGTGTGAGATGGTAAACACACACAACACTCAAGAGCAGGCTAGAGACCAGAACCTGTCTGGGGCCAAAGTCGCCAACGCGAGTAGCAAGCTACCCTCGCCACGCACCTCGCACAGGTGGGTCGAAAGACAACAAGCAGAGGATATCAGGAAGGCAAGGGGGTAACACCAGGAACACAAAAAGGCAGCAGGGAATAAACAACGCAAATAGCAAAACACAATCAGTCAGCCGGCAAGATCAGGAAACCCAGACGCTATAACCGACAATTGAATCTCCTGGCAAAAGGCTATTTAAGGAACACTCTCCCAATCAGCTGTGGCAGACCGACACACCTCCAGAAGCAATTACCCTGCAGCTGGCGAAAAGCAGACACATAAGGGTAGATCCAGAACTACGTTTGCCGTATGTTTATT
>WWET01000114.1:161330-184493 GCA_011038615.1 Limnodynastes dumerilii
ATTACCCAATCTAAAAAAAAAATTCTAAAGTGGCGAGTATACGAAATAGGGACATCTGAAAAGGAACTTTCAGATGTCCCTATTTCTGAAATCAGAATTTCTTACCGGAGACAGTGTAAGTGTATGGATTTACCTACTTATTCTGACCTTACTGTGAGGTATCATTTATATTGTTCTTCTAAGGCCCTGTATTTCATACTGTGGTAATAATTCAGAACGAGCAGTGAATTTTATTTTCTGGGTACATATTTCACCCTTTTACATCAAATTTATTAAAAGTTATATTTTCTTTTTTCTTACACCCCCTACATTCATCACTGGAAATAATTTAAGTCAGCCATTACACTATATCAATTAGATATTTTGTGTCATTAGTGCGCCCTAAATTGGTCCAACTTTGTTCTCTTCATATATATCCATGTATTAGGACCCATGTGGCAGCACCCCTCGTGTTTATACTTATGTGGTTAATTTTCGCTAGATGTTAGATTATATTCTTTATTTAGAGATATGTATCATGTTAATATTTGAATCATTTCACATCTAAATCTTTATCCAACAAGTAACTACCACATAAAGAGGGTTTGGTGGTTACCACCATTAATTGTCCCCGGTGTATTGCATTGTGCGGTCCCACATGTAACCAGGTTCCGCATGTCCTGCGATTTGGGAACCGATTACAACCTTTAACTTACCCCCCCCCTAAAACTCTCATCCTCCAATTTATGGACCGGAACCAAACCCCTGTACTCTTTCCATGAGTGAGTGAACTCCCCTGTCACTCCCCTCTCTCATGCAGACTTGAGGGGAGATATACTGCCATAAGGCAGCCTTTAGACTGACGTGCAGAAAGCACATAAAATTTGGATCTGGCCTTATATTATTATATTATTTATATAATTTATATCCATGTCCTTGTATTCTAATACACTTCTTCCATTGGAAAATGTTGAACTCCTCTTCCTGGTTAAACTCTTTGATATATATGAAAGCTGCTATCATATACCATCTGTCCAAGTTAATTAGTGATTACTGACAATATGCTAGTTCCTTACTCCAAATATATTGTAGATTACTGGTGCTGGTTCCTGGTAATAAAAGTTGGTGATTAAAGCACAGTGCTGGTTTCTGGTGTTACACTCAGATACACTTAAAAATGCACCTCTGATGTCTTATTTTCAAGAGACATTGACGAGAAACATAAGTCAACAAGAACATTTGTTAAAGAAAATAGAAAATATTAAATAAGGTTGAATAAATATGACTGCAGTTAATATTATTTTGGGCACATTATTAAGAGGAAAATCTTTGGGCAGATGGACCATAGACTCAATAGGTGCTTTCATGGACCCATAACAATATGCACAGAATAGGTCTTATTTATACCCCTGGTGATGTGAAAGGTCTTAGGGTCCTCTTCCTGGGTCTAATGACCCAGGAATTGGACCCAAGAGAAAAGAAGGGTTTTTCTTGGGTCCAACCCAGATAGGGGTGCAGTGTGAAAGATGCGACCTGGGTCGCACACAAAAAAAAAATCTGATTGGAGGTATATGTTTACTACTACTATGGCAATAGTAAACAAATCTCCCGCCAGGAGCCATGTGCCACCTATCACACTATCAGGGCAGACCCGGGTCCCGGAATTTCCCTGGTCAACCCTGCAGTGTGAAAGGGATCACTGCAGGGTCTGACACCGGATGGTGATATGAAAGTTGTATTAGATTTACAGAAGACACAAAAATCAGGCTTCATAATAAAATGTAACAAAACTCTGTAAAATCTCTCCACATTTTAAATATGCCCTTTCCTGCTATGCATATACAGTACTTTTGCCAAGCTCTGTCTCTTTGTCGCTTATAGCGGGCGCTATGAATAATGTTTTTATTACATCTTAATGAAAAATGGGGTATCACAGTGTTGATTTTAAAAAAAGTTTGACAGTAGTATAGTATTTACAAATTAAATATACAAGTGGCAACTATATTATTTCTCTACATCTACTTCAAATATATGCTTACTGACTGAGCACTGAAAACATAAATAGGGAAAAAGCCGTTAATTACTAGGGGGGAAAACTGTCTTTGTGGCATTGAACTTCAGTAAAATAAATGAAGCCACTAGGGATTCCTTAATGAATGTTTAAATGCTAACAGTAGTGGTGCACTTAAACAGCTAAGCTGAGGGTCTCTAACCAAATTAAATAACATAAAATCAGAGTCTCTGGCATTTTTACTAACCAGATTTCTTGGCACTTATGCTATTATGTATTTCTCAGTAAATAAATGTAGATTAGTGCTCAACTGATGCATTGGCAAGTCAGATGAAAATGCATGGTTTATTTTATCTGGAAAAACAAATAAATGACACGGCCTGTACATCTCACATGGAGGTCTTTACAGTACTTCATTTTATCACTTAGAAAAACAGATTAGTTCTGTGCTAGCATTTCTCAATGTCACGGCTGGTTTATAAATCGTCGCATAAATTATTCTTTTTAAGAGCTAAAGTACGTTTTTGAAACACAGAACCTAATATAAACTTCAGCTGGATTATACATTACATTAAAGTAAAAAGTAAACATTACATGGATTCATACAATTGTTGTATCTCGGTAGCTGCCTGTTATATACAGCTGAAAGATAACATAGTCTTTATTAGTAAATATAGCAGCAGTGTCAGAGAAGTTTTCTCTTTATATAAATATGAAGAATTTGCCTAGTTACACTTAACTGGAAAAAAATATTGTCAAGAAATTCAGTTTTATTCATTACAGTGACTCACTTTCTGTAATATTAAATACACTGTGAAAGCATAAAAGTTTGTTCTATAATTTATTACCGGAACACACCCATGAAAAAATGAAGGGCTTGATAGGAAAGTGAGAGCTAGATCGGATTGATTACTATGGGCAACATCTCCATTTATTTCTCTTTTGAGAAGTTTAGTAGATCTAGCCATAACAATTTTAACATACATCACATTGGCAGGCTATAACAAGTGCCTTAGTATTTTCTTTATACTATATTATATATTTTTTTATATTTTCTTTTCTCCTCGATGAGGTAGAAGCAATTGATTTAAGAACCAGTTCCAAACTGGCTGAGATAAAATGGTCCTTTTGAAAAAGGACCATTCCTACTGCAGACACACATCCCTTCTTCTGTACACTTTAGTCCCTTGTTGCTACAGACACTTGCTGTCACACATACACACTATATCAGTCTGTAGCAATCTGCATAGGGCTTCTTTTTTTTTCTGTAAAATCCATACTGAAACAGTCAGCAGAACAGGAAAATTCTAGTACAAGTGCTGGAATTACCACTGATATTTCTTCTTTAACATGTATTTATAAAAATAGTCCATAGGTAAGGTAAAGGGATAAGGACCCTTCAAAAATGAAAACTCTGTGTCCACCCTTCATAAAATACCCTGCACAATGTATGAGGGAAAAGTTAGTGCAGAACAAAAACGCACATTGCCAACAGACTATACACCTCAAGCAGTGGCCTTTATTTGTGAGTGCGGGCCCTGCTACTCCTCTTACATACACTAAAATCCTCAGTGCAAAAACCTTTTCCAAACACAGACATGCATCTTCTGCACCACCACAACATCCTCAAGCTGAGTCTGTTACCTCTAAAGCAGATAAATCTATGTCCAAAACAAACTCTAAAGCTGGCCATACACTAGAGCAAATAATCACTCTAGTGTATGGTCTAGATCTAGATAGTTTTTAAACGCCAAATAAACGCACCACAAACGCTCTGGTACGATTATTGGGAGAAAGCTCCTGATATTTTAAGGGAGCCAATCAGCAAGCTGAATGGCTCCCTATTCTTCAAAGCTGCTGCTGTTTTATACATATGCACAAAGCTGCGGCTATTGCAGGGAGTAGTACAGACAGGGATCAGCCAAAACTATGCTGTGAAGTGCGGCTTTGGCTGATTCTTATCTGTATTACTGCATGCAACAGCCACTGCTGTATATCTATGTACTATGCTGCTCTGACAGCTTTAAAGTATACTTTCAAAGCTGTCAGAGCAGCTTTGTACATAGATATAAAGCAGCAGCAACAAAGAGAGCCTTGTCCCCCCCCCCATCTTCTGCTAGGATTATCGGTCCCAGCAGAGGAGGTGTATATTGCGATAACAGGACATTTCCCTACCACCCCCTGCTGGGACCGATATTCTTACTAGTGTATGCCCAGCTTAAGTCCCAAGAAGAAATTGTAGATTCACAATCTTCACATATTTATGAGGAGAGCGAAAGGGTGTCCAGTAATAATATGGGTCAGTCAGACAATTCTGATTCAGACACTGTTTTTAAACCCACTTCAAATGTGAGAAAGAGCATTAGTAAAAGTAATGTTGCTGCCAGTGTAGACATAGATATCAGTGGGAGTCACCGATGTGAAAGTGCTATTTTAGAAATAAGACAGCCGAAAGCTAAATTTTCAGCTTTCTCTATTTCGAAAATAGCACTACTGGGCTGCCGATCAGCATACTTATCCTTCATTCATTCCGAAGTGTTGCCCACCACAGACTGGTCGCCATCGTACATGCCACAGGTAAGTAGGAATCTCTAGGGAGTTTTAGCATTAGCTAGCAGGGAGGGGAGACTTAGGGTTAGGCTGCATGGAGGGGAGACTTAGGGCCTGATCCAGACCTACGTCTGCGTGTGTTTTTACGGCGGGCGGAAGCATAAAGACAGCCTTTTGTTATTTACTGCGCATGCGCAGGGCAGATGTTACGCTTATGTTACGGTCTGAGAAACTGAGCATTTGGGCCTTGATTTTAACAGCTTCATATTTACACTCAGGGGGGATGGGTGTGCCTGCCATACGAAATCCGTAATTACGAACCGAGAGCAGGGTGAAGCATTTAAATTGTGCTAAGCGTCGTAACTACGCAATGAGCTTATGGACGCACACGGTTACGCTCAGAAAAGTTAGGGTAGGTTTTGCTGAGCGTAAGAAGCCAAAAGTAAAGTGGAGTGCATCGGAGGTATGCCGGCATAAATACGCTACACACAAGAGCGTTTCATGAGCGTAGGTCTGGATCAGGCCCTTAGTGTCAGGCTGTGGGGAAGGGAGTCTTCTTAGGGTCAGACTTCAGGGACTAGACGATCAATTGCTTTGCCTCTACAATTTCCCAGCCAGTTGAGAACTGAAAAAAATAGCCCTTTCATAAAATGTCATTCGAGGCGGCGGCCTACACCCCATAGAAATGGAGGATATCGTTGTGTAAATTGTAAATATACAACATGATGAGAGAGATTATTGTGGATTTGTGTTGTATAAATACAAGTTGATAAAAAGGATGTTGTTGTTTGTTTTCAAGTCAGTCATATACCAGTGGCAACAATTTATGCCAGTGATAAATACATTATCATGCCTGGGCAAAGCATTAAAAAATGCATCTCCTCTGTGTAGAAATAATTTTACGTAAACCCCAACAACAGTTGTCAAGACCTCTGTGCCCAATGTAGTGCCAAGGTAAGTTAGACACCTCCTCTCTGTTACGTCATTTGCAGCGAGCTTATGCTAATTCTTTATCAAAATCAGTTAAAATATTTGCAATAACAAGCAGTCCTACATCAGCTAGATCCTAGCATATGTAATCTCCACTGACAACATCTTCATCATAATCCTCATTTAATGATAAGGCTTAGCCCTGCGTTCCTTTTTTCTAGAGTAAGCTGACTTCCTTGAGGAATCGATGAGGGAGAGAGCTGCTGCTGCTGGTGTTGAATCTTCATCACAGGAGACCAAGAAGAAGACTAGCCATTTTGAACAATTGTCTGTGGAACAAGCCTTTGCTGGAGAAACCAAGTATAACAGTTGCCATCCTACTACAAAGGGCGGCAAGCCAATGGGAGCTTACCGCGTCATTGGCTCCACCCCCGCTACATGGCATAAAAGCCGTTGCGGCGGGCGCGGAGCTCAGTCATCGGGAGGAAGCCATCGAGTCAAGAACAGAAGAAGAGGAAGAGGCAGAGAAGACACCAGAAGCCCCGCGGCCACAGGGAGAAGCCCCGCGGCCACTGGTAGAAGACCCACGGGCGGAAGCTGAAGACTGCGAGGAAGCCCCGCTGCTCTCTGGAGGTGGCTGGCGGGCAGAAGCTCCAGAAGCCCCGTGATGGCCAGGAGAAGGCCTGTGGGCAGAAGAGGAAGAGAACCAGCGTCAGCAGTAGGAGCCTGTTATTCAGGGGTGTTATGCGGGTAACAGGCCAGGTAAAAAGGTGGTTGCCTCCCACACCTCCCCTTACCAATAGACCACCAGATGTGAGGGTCCTTGGTTTAGGGGTTGTGAGACCTGTGTCTCTACCCCACCCCTAGTCAACGAGCAGCCTACGTGTGGGCATTGCCCCAATCCTTTCCCCCCCATCCTTGGTGCCCCCTCCGGCCTCAGTGTTCCTCCTGCCAGTCCCCCTTCCTCAGTGTTCCTTCACCCTGGTATCCCTGCTGCCCAGCGTCCCTATTGCCCATTGCCCCAGCGCTCTGCTGACACCAGTGTTCCTTTGAGCCTGATTCTGTCCCTATACCCCCACGGTTTAGGTCAGTCCTCCCTTTGGCCCTGCATCCCGTTGCTTTAGGCTCAACGCCCTATTCTCTGACACTCACCTAACCTTCTGAGGAGAATACAGTCCGACACAAGGGCTACTGTTAAATTGTTGTTTGGCTGTGTAGTTTAGACAGTTATAGTTATCCGTATTCTCGTTGTTAAGAGAAAGGTTGGTAAGTGAGGGGGGGTTAGACCCCTTGGTACAGCAGCAGTAGGCCGGATTAGAAGACTGTTACTCATAGGCCAGGCTGTATTCATTCCTTTCGCAGGTGCGGTGGTGTAGGGAGTGGGTGGCTGTTACCAATTCAGATGAGTGTCGTTTTGAAATTCTATTGCTGTTTGGCCCCCACCAAGGTGGGTAAGGTAGATCCCCAAGACAGTTGGCGTGGAGAGAACTATGCTCAGCCCCTGCGTTCCCAGGCCAGAGTAAACGTGAGTAACCCTCCAGCCAGGGGTGTGGAGTCTCGCACTCCCCCTCAGTGAGGTGCTCGTACACTTCTATCCTCATTGTGGTTGGCTGTCAGTAACTTCTGTTTCTTTTCAGGTGACCGCATTCGGTAGAGGAGACAGCGGTGATCAGAAGGAGGAGTGGTCCTTTTCCCGTCCAGCTGAAACTGGTAGGACACCTGAGGGATTGTTTGGGTGGTAGGGTAGTGGAGGTGAATTGTCTCGGCGTTACATATATATCCAATATTCACCATTAATTTAGCCAGTTTTGGAAGATTAGTTGATATCATGTGTACATGCTACCAAATTCAATTGCAATTCTCTTTCTCCTGAAGACTAATACCACAGCTCTTCCATGAACTTAATCGGAAAGCAACTGGTTGTCTATTAAATTTCACTGTACCGAATATGCACATGACTACAGATATGTGGACAAGCCGTACTGGTCAAAATAAAGATTACAAGAATGTGACAGCACACAGGGTGGGTATATGCACAATAGAAAAGAAGCCGCACCAGCTACTATATCAAAATATCACAGGCTTTTTAAGGCGAGACAATGGTGCTACTAATGCCCTAAACAAGCATAAATACAAAAAGAAAAAAGGAGCACTATCTCTGTGCACCTAAATAAGGCTGAACTTTGTGCCCTCATCAATTTATAGGAGAGACAAAAGTCAATTCAATTTTAAAACTTCCAATTTTAATAACAACATAATAAAAATCAATGTCAATACCAAAGGGCGACAATATTGCAAAAGTAGATAGATTTAAGTATATACGCATATTAGATATAGCAAGAGCATCAAGAGTAATAGAAAATAATGTATAGAATACCGCAAACTAGCTAAGAGTAGGTGAAATACAAACCCTATTGAGAACACACTAGCAGCCCCACGGCCAACTCTTCACACTTCCGTGCTGTATATCTTGCCCTACACTCTCTATCCAGGAGAAATAGTGGTTCCAGGTAAAAACATACAACAGGCAGATGTTCGAGAGAAAACGGCAAGCGGGGCTGGTGCATACGGTGAATGGATGACAGGAACCCATGCTGCTCACAAGCCAATGCGCATTTTGCCCTGAGTAGGGCTTTGTCAAGGGTGGATCTCCCAGTGCACCTGTAGACTAATTAATCAGACAAAAAAAACACATTAAATACAAAATAACTGCTAACTTGTTATTGAAAAACGTGCTGTTAATAACCATCTCTTAAAGGCAAACAGGTCTCTCACTATAGAGAGTTATAGTGAATAAGTGAGCTGAAAAAGATAAAGAACCACCTGATATTCGTTGGTAATACAGCCACAGACTTACAAATAAAGCACTGTCTGCCTGATCGGGTAGATAATAAAGTACATAAATTCCAAATTTACACACTGATCGGTTTATATATAACATGGAAAAAGAAAAAAAACGGGAATGCAGTAGAAGTATCAATGGTAACATTGGGGTAGATCCGGAACTACGTTTGCCGTATGTTTACTCGCGTAGCGTATTTTCGTGTGCGTACATTCTATACACTCCCCTAAGCACACCCCTTGAACGTACGTATTTTATCAAGATACGCTTTCCAAACCCTACCTTAACTTTTGCCAACGTAACCGATGTGATCCGCTCACGTACATATAGGCAACACGTATTTACGCAGCTAAGCACGCCCAGACAAACCCCCGCCTACATAACGTATTTCAGACATAACAACATTTCAGACGTATTTTGGCCAAACGGAAAATTGGCACGCCCACACGTAAGTATTTACGTGACACATACGTGAATGGCCCATACGTTCACATTTACGATATGTTACGAAGCGTATTTTCTATGGTGCGCATGCGCAGTACTTACTTAAAGGCGATTTTACATCTCCGCTGTATTCAGAAAGAGCGTTTAGCGCAAGCAGAAACCTTGTTAATGATCAACATTAATCCAAAAAATGTAGATCTATTGAGGTTCATTGAAATTAACTACTTATTTTGAGAAAGATCCAGAGTTAAGTACGAGAGCATATTTACACTTGCTGCATGCGTAATAGAGCATATTTACACTTGCTGCATGCGTCATTTTCACATTTTGTATGTACTGTGCATGCGCACGGCAGATGTTACACATTGTAACTCTGATCGTATGTACCTTGGTCGTAAGTACGTACGAAGGAGCGGGTCATCCCTACGACAGCCGGAAATATGCATTGTAGGTGGGGGGAGGCATTTAAATTGTACAGTATGAGCTGGGTTAGACAGTTACGTGCTACATTCCAATACGTACAACCGTAGTTACGCAAGGAAAAGTTAAGATAGGGTTTGGAACTCATGAGTCAGGTACATTACGTGCGTCCGAGGGGAGTGCCCAGGAGAGTGCATAGTACTTACAAATACATAAATATGCTACGAGATCATACTTAAAGTGAACCTAAGTCTGGATCTGGCCCTTTATGATGAACAAGTTTGCCGCAAGTCGCAGAGACTCTCACAGTGGATTCCAGTGGGTATGAGCTAATATTTTCCATTTTCTTTTCCTTGCTTCCACTAAATTACTTTTGCATTTCTTTTTTTCATTTTGAACATTCTATAGGATTGTATACTTTATTAAACTTCCACCCTGTCTGCCTGCCACTGCTGTGGCCCGCTATATTTTATACATGTGCTCTATTCTTTTACACTGCCCAGTGTTTGTGCTGCTTAGTTTGACACTTAGTTGAGCCGCTGTAGCCTTTAATCAATAGTTACCGGTGAAAACAATATTGTGAGTTGTGAGGTGGTCTACTTTGACCTGACATGAATGGAAATAAATGTTACCGATGTTAACAATAATATAGCAGCAAGAATACATACAAATTATATGTTTTCAGCTAATCTGATCAATTAAAAATTAAATAAAAAAAATGAAATACGCATTCAAAATCAAAATATTTTACGGTGACTTTGCCAAATCCAAAACCAGATGATGAGTTAGAACCAAAACAAGGAGTTCGGCAATCATCATCTTTATCTCAGACCTCTAATATACATTATATAGATCTTTAATATAAGTAATACATGTGATATATGTTAGAAGTCTGAAGACAGCACACATTAGCTTCCACCAACCCTTTTTTTGAAATGGCCAGACAGCTGACTGTTGATCCGGCCATTTAAGAACATGTTGTGAGTGCTGACTGACTGTAGATCAGCGACACTGTGTGTGTCTCACGCACAGGAAGTGCTGTTCTGCTTTTCAATAGTATTGAGAATTGTTTATAATAAACTTGCCAGTATCTGAAAGATAAGCTCTGAAATCCATGGGTGTAAGATTGGCGGCTATCTTGGTTTCCCCTGCACCCATGAGTTACAACACTGCTACTGCCGGCGGGGGAATGGGGGCGGCAGCTGGCAGAGGACAATGCTGAGCTGTCAGCTGCTGGCAAGTTATTTATAAATAGCACTCAGAGACTGAGAGTTGAGGACTCTCTATACTGCCTGATGCTGACAGCTGTTTGTGCATATGCAGAGTAGTCAGTGCATGCAGGGAGGAGTTGAGTGTGGCATCAGTCCATCCCATCTAGTCTGATGAACCCTTTGCTGTGGGTCCCAACTTTGACTACTTGATGTAAGGTTTTCAGTAATTTCAAGCAGAGAGAGGTATTAAAATATGTGTAATAAAAGTAAAGGGGGATGGGTTAAGGGGTTGGGGAGGGAGTCTGAGATGAAAAATAGACGGAAAATGGAGATCAGTGAGACATTGCTAAAATGATATGCCTGAAGAAATCAGAGCATCTCAACCTTATAATATTCTGTAAACTCCATCTATAGACAATGGATATTATAAAGATCAGAGCCCCATAATACAGTCAGGCATGATGGGTAGCAGTAAATTCTCAGTTTTTGTCCAACATAGCCAAGGCAATCTCCTACACATAGAAATCTATTCTATGAAACCATTCCTTGAGGGGCTGGGGGCACTAGAATTCTATTTAACTGGCTAAACTGCCTTAACTATTACCCCATTTACACTGTTCAATAATTCTTTTAAAATATGACAGTTGGGTATGACTATTGTACGAGGTATATTGAATTTAGCTTCAGACGCTCTACATGTCGGATGTGATATATCTGTACATCGATTGATTTATTTCAATTATCTTCTCTTCCTGCCCATCCTTTTGTGTGTAGGCTGCTCATCTAGGGCACTAAGTCATATGTACCTTCATATGAGCTTTGAATTGTCAAACTGTGTGTATGGGTCATTTGTTTGTGCTCAGAAGTCCACACATGAATCCTACTGATGTCAGGGTTTGTCCAGAGTATCCAAGTAGAGAACATAAATCCTTATTGGCAAAGGGCATTATTGCTGACGAAGAATGGAGAGGAGATGAGGCACTTAGTCTACACATTACTTAGTATAATGAGAGAATTATTGCTATACATGGGGAAATTAAATCTCAAACTAAATTGAGGGTAAATAGGGTCTAGGGTCAGTATAGTTTTAAATAAACAACTGGGAAGACTAGATGGGCCATGTGGCTCTAATCTGCCGTCACTTTCTATGTTTCTAAGAACCCAGGTCCATTGAAGGTGAGCTACAGTAAGTTATTTATCATGCATGATCTGTTGGAAAGGTGTAGTCAAAATCAAGGGTCCAGTAAGATTCTATAAATTGGATTAATATTTCCAAAATATCTCAGTGATTTGTTCATTGGTGTGGTACAGAGTCCCTTTGTATATCTTAATTTTTGGGACAACTGAGAGACCATAGGAGCTCACCATGCTTGTTACCCCATGGAATGTACATTTCGCAGAACATACAGTACAATAGCTAATCATATTTTTATCACTTAGATTCTTCTGAAAGGCTGCACTAACCACATTCAGCAGTAGGATTAAGGCAGAATTTATAGCTAGTGCTCCTATTTTGCTTAGAGTTTTCCAGAGACCAGATCAATAAGTTCCCACAAATATAAAACTTTATACCCCCACAATGTTATTAGTTTAGGCTTACCATTATGGGAATGGTAATCATCAATGACTGAAGCAATTTAGGCATGTAGAAAAAAATTAAGCTTTTTTAATGCTTTGGAAGGTATAGGAAACAACAGAAATGTGCTTAAAAAACTCCTAAAAGAACATATACTTTACTATTACATCCATGGACGTATTATTCTTCTGAAATTTTAATTCCTCGGAAGAACTATAAAAGGGAATACAGCTCTTATCCTGTATTGCAGCCTTCACACAGTAAAGTAATCTCTTGGCAGGAGTGTTTCAGAGAAATGTTTATATCCATCACGAATCTTGATCATCTAACAGAATTTTTATCTCAGAAAACTGGTATTTATTGAAATGTGTTTGTAAAAGTACCTTTCAAGTAGTGTTCACAAGAATTTTGCCATTTAAAATACAATAATGCATTTGAATTTCATCCTTGGTGTATAACATAAGTATCTGTAGGCTAGCCTATGTGTATAGGCATATGTTAAGTCTGAACGTGCAACATAAGTATATCGTGAAAATTAGATTTCTATTTTGTGAAGTATGTCACAAAATGCCAGTATATGCTGGGTGGATATTTATCTTGGTGTGGTGCATTGGTTTGTTAAATAAATGCTACTATAAGTTAGAAGAAACAATCTGCTTTTCTCACACTAGAAAAATATATATTCTTGTGTTCCCACTTTTCCATTAGCTGCCAATTCTGTCAGTGGTTTTAGTTCTTGGCTCGAAAAACTATCCATGCTGATGGTGTGAACGTCGCTGGTGTTGGCAGTTGACACAGCATTGTGGGTAACCGTTATTTAGTTGTTCTATTCTTCTAAGTATATCAGGTTTGACATCTACTAAAAATAATCATTTGGAAATTTCTGTTGGCAAAACCTTATTGCTCTGGAAAGGCAATGTCCCCTATGAGTGCACATGTGCCAGTTTAGGACATATTAATGCACTTTGATGGCAGAAGTTTTTGATAAAGTCATTATTGAACATTTTATATTTTAGTCATTCCTCTTTTTTCCTTTTCAATGCTTTCTGTTGTATTCATTGTTTTATTGACGTAGTCACTCATGCTGTAAACTCTGATCATGAGGAATCCTGTCAGATGATTTCTGTAGCATAGTAACCCTATTATGTGTCTCATAAAACTTAGTGTCATCATTGGGAAAATTCCACTTTCTAAAAATAAGTGCTATCCATTACAAAGACTTTATTGAAGATCTAAGAGCTTATTTTAGGGATGACACTGCTGTATTTGACACTGAAATGTTATAAAGGTTAATACCTTCTAAATGCATAGCCAACCAATAGAAAAGGGATGCTCTATATCATAAGTCCACAATATACTGCAGCACTATTCACCACATACAAAAAATTCACACTAACATAATTTGCTATGTTTTTCTGATCTTAACAGTGTCACTTATTTATGCTATGTAAGCTGCATAAACAAATATACCTTATGTGTTTCCTTTTTTTGAACCATTAAATTACTCAAATCAAATATGTGATAATTAAATATGCAATATTACTAAATATTACAAGATAACTATATTTATTTAATTGCATTCTAAGCCAACATTACATTTTCTTGTAAAGAGAGGGCTATGCAGTAAATATATCTTCCACACTTACATCAGATGCAGTGCCAAAGAACTCAAACTTTCCGCTTGAAGGTCTGCAAATGGCATAATTCCTGAACATCAAGAAGATATTGAGTGGTAAATTCAAATTGTGAGCACTTGGACATATACAGTATAAGCTTGGTAGATCAAGAACTGTGACTATTGAAAATATGCTACCCAGCGGATCATGGTTAATTATACCCCTTTCACACTGGCATCAAAAACCCGGCATTGTGCAAAAACACGGGTTTTTGATGGCAGTGTGAAACCGCCATTACCGATAGAAAACAGACCCGGGAATGAAACACGGGAAAAAAGAAGGGTTTTTCCTGTGTTCACCCCGGCAAGAGTGGCAGTGTGAAAGCGCCAGGGTAGTATTTCAACCCAGGTCTTTCAAACTTACACCTGATTGGACAGATTTTTTCACCGCAGGAATTGTGATATCATCTGAAGTTGCCCGGCATACTCAGAGCTGCAATGGCGCATTGGAGAGATGACGAGGTGCGGGAGCTACTAGAAATACGCGGGGAAGAAGAAATAAAATGCCAAATCTCTGGCTCAGTTAAAGATGCACATATTTATTATAATATAGCAAAACTTCTGGAGAAAAGCGGGATCAGCAACTTGGCCTTTGTATGACCTCTGCAATGTTGTTTTTGGCAATTCTGCAACATGCAATCCGGTCGCTTTGTCCTCCTCAATTGCTGCAGCTAAAGAGAAGTCATCCTCACAAGGCAGCGCCGTGGAGCCCAGACCAATATCTCCAGTTCTGTTTGAGGAAACTCCTCTAGATGATTCCTACACTGATGAAGACAGCTCAGTAGAGGACGGTTCTTTCACGCAGAGTTCCTCGAACGAGGGCCAGTCAGCCACTCTGCCACCGAAACCCAGTTCCGCCAATCCGATGTCCAGCCAGGAGGAACCAGGAACATCCACAGGATTACGTGGGAATGGTAAATCCATAAAAGTTTGTAGGGCTTTTTTTGGTGGTTTTAATGTCCTTCATAGCTGTCGTAATGTCCATATTTGTTTGCATCTGATGTATATTTTCCACCAATTGCATATTGTCCATGATTGACCAGCAATTTAAATAAAAAAAAGTCCATAGCTTAAAGTCCAGGATTGATATATATCAGAAATAGAACAAAAAACAAACATGTCAACTTTTAAAAAACATACTAGACAAACAATGAAAAACCAGAACAGATGTAAAAAGAAAAATCTAAACGGGGGAACATTATCATAACTAAACCACATGTCGCAGTGTGCAACAAATGCAAGAGGATTGAGGCCTAAAGCATAATGCATTACAACACTGCTTTTTAATATTGCACCAGATCATAATGAACGCCTTCATATTATTGCATTATACTAATGTTATTGTTTGTACCCCCGGTGTTCAATGTGCCCAAGAAGCGGAAACGCATGAATCGCGTGGAAGTGGCGACCAAGGCCATGATGTTCGAGCAATTAGCTGAGATGGACCAGAACATGCAGAACACAGATGATAAGCGCATGGAGCGCTACTTTGAACATGATCGGCAACTGCAACAGAATTACCTGGGAAGGATGACATCCCTAAGCCATGCAAACATGCAACTGATCCGGAAAACCAGGAGGCAAACATGACCTTGATGCGGGAGATGATACAGACAATCACATGTAAAAACCAACCCAAACCTCCGCAGCCGTCTCCACCTCCACCTCCACCATCCTGGAATTATCAGAAAGAAAGCTACACTGATCATAGAGGCAATATTTTTCATGCACATGAAACCCCATATTCCTGTGCACAACCCACAATGGCGCCAAAACACCACAGCCAATAATACGACGTTACTATGCTGGTGCACCAAATACTGGCCATCACCTGCAGCAGCCACCCAGTATGTTACAGTGTCCTCTTATTGCCAATTATAAACGCATTATGTGTTTTGTTGCACTTTCCAACAGTTAAATGTTAAAACTCTGTGTTCTTTTGCACTTTTATACTGCGTATAAATAAGGCAGGTTCCTATTTTGTAATGTTGCATTTGTTGTTTTGGGTTACTAAAAACTACTTTAGCTATGATGACACATTAGCTATTGTGTGATAGTGTGGGTTAGTGTGTTGAATAAAAACACTTTTTTGAACCAAAAACTTAGGTTAGAGGAAATGGTAGATCTAATGTTCTCCACACTTGTGTCTTGGTCAGAGGGCTCAGGTACATCAGAGTACATAAGGTTCTACTCCAGTAAAAACTGGTCCTGCCTGTTGTATTCTGTTATGCAGAATACAACAGGCAGCAACCACGTGAGGCACAAGGTGAGTATCAATATCGCTACCTTTCATTAAACGTCGCCATCGTCTTTTTAAACGGCCAAACTCATTCTCCACCACCATCCTAGTGGAGCTTAGTGTGTGCATAAAGCGCACTTGTTTCTGAGAGAGTTGATGGTGCTAAGTGTAGCCCTTCATAAGCCATCGACGTAACGGGTAGGCAGCATCTCCAATGATATGCACAGGGATCTCTACACCGTTGATGGATATTGACTTCTGCAAAGCAAGAAAACAAGGGTTAGTTTGAAGAAAGTATTATCAACACAGTATACAGTAGCAGGCAATATATAACCATTTTACATTTTGTATACTATTTACAGCATCATCAGGTAGTAAAAGTGGGTATCTTCTGTATGCATATAACATTATCGGGTCAGAATAGGGCCTGCACCTAAATATTCCTTTGTGTACAATCCTGTAATAAATCAGGTGTTAGTAGCATTTACAAATACAATAACACTTTCAAAAAAAATCTATTTATCTCTCTCGGAACAAGTATCCTGATCTTTCCTCCTCATCCAGATGGTACAGGTCGGAATTGGCCAAAACACGGGCATCATATGAGCGTCCTGGCCAGCCAATAAACACGTCTGTGAAACTAGGGAGGACAATAGTTTTAGCATACAAGTACTTCAAGCATGTACACGTTATAGGGGAAAATTATATCATAAAAGGCTTACCAATACTTGTGATCCACAACAGCCTGTAAAATCACTGAATGCCAGCCTTTTTGATTGTGGTAATCCGCAGGGTTCTGTGTCGGGGCGATGATGTGGATGTGTGTCCCGTCAATGGCTCCAGCACACTGCGGATAACCACTTCGCAAGAAGCCAGCAATTGTTTCATCCAGACGCTGTTCAGAAGGAAAACTGATGAAGCGAGGGTACAGTTCTTACAGCAATGTCTCCGTCACTTCACGCACAAGTGTGCACACGGTGGAAATTCCGACGCCACACATGCTTGTGAAGGTCTGGTACTCGCCAGGTGTTGCATACCACCACAACACTATGGCAAGCCTCCTTCATGGTGGGATGGGAACCTGTAATCTTGTGCGCTGTCTAGACAATTTAGGGGAAATCAGGTCCAACACATAGTAAAAGGTCCCTTGTGACATACAAAAGAGCACCATCCACTGCTGGTCTTCAAAAGCTTCCACAGTCGCCCAGAAAGCTTCACCATGACAACGGTCTCTGGCCCACACACTTCGTTCTGTCAAGGTGCTAAACCTCAAGATGAACATAATGTACATCCTCCTCCTGCACAAATATTGAAGACAAACATTCTGCCTTTCCGTCAAAAACAACGCCCTTCTCCTGTCCAATAAGCACTGTGACGTCTGCCACAGTGTCAGCAGTCGCAGCCAGGTGAGATTTGCTGTTGAATACAGCAAATAAATCCACAACACAATCATGTCAGGGTCACTGAGCCGCTGCTTGTTAGCCACCATGAAAGTAATGGAAATAAAATGGCCACTGCATGCTGACATCATCAGTCTGTGCAAGGGTAATGTCCCCTTTAAATGAGCTCATTTACCCTAGTCAATCCAAGCTCCTATTTTGGGTGATTGACAGTTTAATGCAGGGGCAGACACGGATAGATTGGAGGTAATGTGAAAGGGACAGACCCGGGAAATTCTCGGGTTTTTGGTGGAGTTATGTGAAACACACGGCAATGCTCCCAGAAAAGCACCGGGTACAAATTCCCGGATTTTTCAAAGATGCCAGTGTGAAAGCGGTATTATTGTTCAGAGCCCTCTTTTCTCAGAAAAACTTTCTCCTGATTATCTGCAAATTTGTAACTTGACATTCAAAAAGAATGGAGCTGTCATGATCCCAAAGAGATAAGGACCAAAAATAAAAGTGTTGGCTAGTTCATTGTCTCTAGATGGTGGGGATCTGGAAGTTATTTATATTAAAAAGAATTACAGTTTTTTTTTCCTCATTGACATGATTGTCAACAGTATGTCAGGATTCAGCATTACAAGATCAGAAAAATGGCCAAAAATATCTAGCACTAAAGTATCCACACTAAGCTGTTAGAAGCACTGTATTTAAGTTTCTATCTATCTATCTATCTATCTATCTATCTATCTATCTATCTATCTATCTATCTATCTAGTTAAATCTTTCTCAAAAAGTGCAGTGGGGCACATTAACTGGGATTTTGATGCTGGGAGATCAGATTAGTCGAGTAGAATGTGGTAACTGGGTATCCATAGCTTAGCATAGTCATACAAACTGATCTATGCACACAGTAAGTTGTCAGTCAGGTTCCGGCACACTCACAGTGACAAGCGATCAATTAGCAAGGATGTTGTATAACAGGTTAGATCATGGAAGGTTCTATTAAAAAATTCTTAGGAAGATAATGGGAAATAATGGTATAACTCAGAAAATCTCTGTAAATATCTGCCATGCGCTTACTAATTTTTCCAAAGAAAAGTCTTCATTAATGTCTTTGCTTAACAACAGGGTTTGTACTAGTATTTATTTATTTTATATAGTCCCATCATATTGCATAGCGCTTTGAAATTTTAAGAATCATTATCTAACAAGACAGAGAGTAGTAACAAACAGACTGGTTGGGTAAGAGGGCTCTGTTCTACAATCTCTAGATTTGTATTGCACCAAGGTACCACACATCACTATACAGAGTATATTTAATAAATCACATCCGTCCCGGAATTATAAGAGCTTGCAATCCATGTTCCATACCACAAGGACACACTAATATATGGGTAAAAATCATACAAATTTTGATGTGTTCTTTATTCAATATTGCATAAGATGACCTCCACAACAACTCAAAAGAATATACCCAGAGCCACCCCTAAACTTTAATATTGGGCTTAGCCATTCTGTGTACCGACCCTGATTTAGACCAGTGTGGTTCGCTGCTGAGAATAGCCCTTTTACAACAGGGCCATTTTCTACCAGCCATTTCCGATGTCCCACTGCCAGCGATTATTGTTCCGAGTAGATCCCAAGGAGGAATCACCAGCGCTGACTGGTGAGTATTTCCCCAACCTCAACACTTATCCTTATCCTCACCCTAACCCTCCCCTTTTCATTACCCTAAACCCTCCCTTACCTGCAGCCTGACCCTAACCTTCCCCTTCAACGCTGGATCCCTTTTTCCGCAGCCTAACACTAAGATTTCCTTCTCTGCAGCCTAACAATAAGACTCTCCTTCTATCAGGGGCGTTTTAAAAAGTGAGGGGGCCCTTGTGCAGGATTTGTACATGCCCCCCCCCCCCTCTTACCTGGGACAGGGCTGATTCGTAAGCCTCAAAAGAGGTAAAACCTAACTGTGATGTAAGCCCCACCCATTTTTCTTCCCGCGAATAGAGTCAGTCCCACCGCAGGGGAAGGGGGCTTATTTGACATCTATTTCTTCTATCCAGAAGATCTTAGAGGGAAGAAATAGATGCCAATTGGCCCCACTTCCCCTGCCAACCCTAGGTGCAGGATGAATGCTACAGGGCCCCCTGTTCTAGAGGGCGAGTGTGCACTGCACACCCTGCACCCATTATAGATACGCCTATGCCTACTATGTTCCATGCCCTAACCAGTGCATAACCCTAAGTCTCCAATTCTACACTGCATCTCCCCCCCCGCAGCCTAACCCCTAGTCTCCCCTTCTGCACTGCACCCTTACCCTGCAGCCTAACCCCAAGTCTCCCCTTCTACACTGCATCCCCTCCCTGCATTCTATCTCTAAGTCTGCCCTTCTATGCTGGATCCCCTCCCCACATTCTAACCCTAAGACTCCCCTTCTAAGCTGTATTCCCTCCCCGCAGCCTAACCCTAAGACTCCCCTTCTACACTAACCTGTTTGGTCATTCATTCATTATAAAAAGTTTCAAATTCAGCAGATTTTCTAAATAGAAACAGCCAACAATTACTGAAGCTTTTGGCTGTCTGTATTAAAATCTGACTTTTATAGTGGTGAATGGAACCCCTTTAGACCTAGTTAAAAAAAATAAAAAAAAATAAACTGAAACCAGAGATTAAAAAATATATGCACCCCTACACATGTTTACTATTGGCAGTGAAGGTTGCATATTCTCCAATAAGCTACGGTATTGTAATTTGTACAAAAGTAATTTGTTACAAATAAAAATGATACAGGAAATACCCAAATGAAATAAGCCACTATTACATGGGTAATTGGTAAGAAAATTATGTCTTTTATTATAATACAGTCCCTGCAGTCACAGCTCATAATCTTTATTAGGTGTTAATTGATCTACATGTTTAAGATTTAATATCCATTTAACAGTAGACATTAAGAATGTCAGTGGCTTATTATCATGAAAGACTGTATTATCATTGTTATATATTGAGAAAGACCATATTAGTATTGTGAAGCATTCAATTGTTTCAAATACCTTTGCATTTATTCTTAAAAAGGTTCTTAGAAGTTAATCTTTAGTGAGAATATACTTAACACCTGCATATGAAGGAGTGCTTATATCCCTTTCTATGATATGATACTGAAAGAGCTAAGTTTTGCAAATAGTTATATATAAGTACTGTCAGCGTGTGCTTGGCAGTGGGGAGCAGTGGCCGCATTCAAGTCATTGGGACGGGCTGGACAGTTGCAAAACATGCATGCGCAGTTCAGCTGCTGCTCTGTGCATATACAACTGGCGTCCATGCTCTGTATCAAGGGGCTGCACAACTTGCTCCCCTATCTAGAGTTCTCTTGGTGGCCTTATAGTTCTCTTGAATATAATTCTGTTGAATTATTATAGTTATAAAGGAAGAACAAAGCCAGATGATGTTTAAATTTATAAAGACAAAAGACATGATCTAAAGTTTAGTGCTGAAAATGGTCACACAAAACAGTGAAAATGCATACAACCTATTCAGAGTTCTGTGAGTAGTACTCTGCACAGATAGCACAGGGGATGACTACACCCTTAAAACACGCAAACAGATATGTAATGGCAAATAAACTGAGACGTATGTTTTAAGGTGCAAGTTGAGCAAGCTGTAAATTGCTATTGGGTCCTGGAGAGTTGTGCTGTCACTTAAACAGTTACTTCACTGTTGACCAATCAGGTTCAGAAGAATCACTCCTTGCCTTGACCTCTCCCTTATACTGGAAACACCAGTTCCAACTTATCTTGAGCTGTCGGCCAGGCGTCTCCTCATTTAAATGTAATAAAAAATATTTACATTTGCTTTCAACAAAAAACCCAAGTCCTTAAAAATGGAAATATGTACATTAATGTGCTTAAAAAATCTTTTTACAAAGCTGAAAGAGGCGTGTCACGGCAGCCTCTGGGCAGATTTAAGTGGAGTAGGAAGGGGGAGGTATGGTAAAGAGCTGGGGAGGGCGGGGCAGGTGAAAGAAAATTCATATTCTCCTTCTTAAGTATGATAATACAAACGGAAAGTTAGGGAAGCCCTTAACCTTCTCCTCTTAAAAAAAGGAGAAGGTGGCATGGGAGGGAGCTTTAAGATAGGTGTGGATACATCATTTGCACCTTCTTAAAGCTTTCTTAAGCATGAATACTGTCCCTTGTGCCCATTAAGGCTGTGCTTCTGTCTGAAAATCAGATGGAACCGCAGCTCTTGGTTAGCCTTGGCTTGAAATCCATTTGCAGTCATTGGGATAGATCCAGAACTAAGTATGCTGGCGTATTTACGCTAGCCGGAGACGTAAAAATGCTATTTTGCATGTACTGCACATGCACGTGGCAGATGTTACGACACGTTATGCTGAACGTACGTACCAGACTACTATCAACAGCGTAATTACGAACGAAGGGGCTTGCCAGCCATACGACCCCGGTAATTATGCTTCGGAGGCGGGGTGAGGTATTTAAATCATACAGTATGGGCGGCTTATTCACGTAAGTACATGCAGCCATTATGGCCGACAGGAGTTACGCTTGTTAGGGCTTTTAAAGCGTAACACGGCTAAATTACGTACCGCCAAGGGGAGTGCCAAGGGGAGTGCATATTAAATACGTTTGCGTGAGTACGCCACGCTAGGAAACGTAATGGAAACATAGCTCTGGATCTGGCCCATTATTATTATTATTGTTTATTTATAAGGCACCATAAGGTGTCTGCAGTGCCGTACAAAATACAGTACAGACATACAGGGTAGGGATGGACAGCATAGTACCTATTAAAATACAATATAAATATAAAATATCACAAAAATACAATAAAGTGAAACAAGCACAGAACGCAAGACAAAATGCGAGGTGTCAAGCTTGGCAGATCAGGGAGTTGGGGATAGAGCGCAGTGAAGTTTGAAAGGGAGCCACCAGGTGGGGAAGGTGGGGATAGGGTAAAAGGGTAGCAGAGGGGGACAAAAGGGTAGAAAGTGAGGAGGGATGGCGGAGGGGGGAACAACACTAGAGTAGAGGACCCTGCTCATGTGATCTAACACACTAAGTGGGAGGGAAGAACTTACAGAATACATAAGGAGGGAGAAGGAAGTGGACTGCTGGTGTGAGCGGAGGAGAGGGGGAATCAAGGAAAAGAAGGGATAGATGTAGGATGCAGTGAGGATGTTAAGTGGAGGAGGGGTAGGCTAGCCTGGACAGGTGCGTTTTGAGTGAACACTTGAAGACCTGCAATGTGGGGGAGAGACTAATTGACGAAGGGAGGTCATTCCAGTGCATACATGCAGCACGGGAGAAGTCCTGGATACAACCATGAGATGTGGTGATCAGTAAAGAGGTCAGACAGCACTGGTTAGCAGAACGAAGAGGGCGGGAAAGAGGTGTGCATGTTGATGAGGGAAGAGAGGTAGGGTGCAGTGGATGAGGAGATGGCCTTAAAGGTAAGGGTAAGGAGTTTAAAGAGAGGTCTGAAGCAGACAGGAATCCGGTGGAGGGTTTGACATAAAGGAGAGGCTGAGGTAGAGCGGTGTGAGAGGATGATGAGCCTGGAAGCAGCATTGAGTATAGATTGAAGGGGGCAAGATGGGTGAGTGGGAGACCTATGACGAGGAGGTTACAGTAGTCGAGGCATGATATGACTAGAAAGTGCATGAGGGTTGTGGTAGCTTCATTGGTGACGAAGGGACAGATGCGTGTAATGTTGCGTAGGTGGAAAATACAAGAATGAGAAAGGGCACGGATGTGTGGTATAAAGGAGAGTGAGGAGTCAAGGATGACACCCAGGCAGCGAGGAGATGAGGAGACAGAGAATCACTAATGGTTATGGTAATGGAGGTGGGGGAGGAAATCCTAGGGGGATTGCACTGAAACATATTCT
>WWET01000114.1:184600-197567 GCA_011038615.1 Limnodynastes dumerilii
ATATATATATATAGTGGAACCACGCTCCACTAGTGCTCAGCACACTGATGTGATCACATGCTGATCAGCCACTTTGTGATCACTTCTTTATACTTTTTACTTCTTTTTACACAACTCGGATCCAGTGGTAAATATCTTCCTTTTTTAATCACTGTGATGAATGCAAACATAAATTGTCAAAAGCGTTAAATATTAAAAGTAGTTGTAATATAAATTGTGTTATCTGGTACTTACATTTTTTTTTCCTTGTAACTTGTGACTGCCACCTTAAAACAATCAAGTGAAGTATTTCACTTAAGCAACAACATTATTATTTTTATGGACATATGCAATATATTTCATATATAAACCTTTCCATACTACTACCTAATTGCTCTCATTTACCCATATGTTTCTGATCTCTGTCAAACAGTAAGGGGAAGTAAGATGTCAAGCTGTTTATTTCATCACTAATATGTTATCTTATAATAAAGAGTTAGCATAACTGAATCTGTCATCCATGGCAAGCTGGGGAATGTTATTTCTGGCAGTTTAAATCTAGCTGTATTTATATGCTTTCTTGCAACAGAAATGTAACATTTACTTACTAGTTTGCCTGTGATCCACAGCAAAAAGGAAATGTCACTGTTTTCATTTCTTGGTAGGGCACAGATGGCTACTTTTGTGACGCAATAGACCTGCAAAGTCCAGACAAAACCGACTTCCAGCTGGTGCTTATAATGACAGTCACACAATTTGCAGAAATATGAGCAATGAAATGTGTTCTAACCGGCTCTTTTCACCGAGCTTAGAGCATAATGTACTGCCATGTTGCAGGCTAATGAAAATGCAGAAAAGTCATTTCAACACAGTAAATGCTTGCATCTGTCAAGCACATGTGTAAAGTAGTATAAGGGCCACAAACATGTAATAACATAATGAATGGAACATTTTTTGTTTGTTTTTATGGTATACAATTGTCTCCTAAAAAAAAAGTGTTCTATAGTTCAGTTTTTAGGTGACCTAACATTCTCATGACTGCTTTAGTTTTTTTCTTTCATTAAGTTTAAAAAGTTAGTTCAAACTAAAATATAACAATCAGGACAATAAAGTGAGTCAAACACTATTCAATAATTCGGTTGATTATCAGTTTAGGCCTGATCATTTTTCAGTGTATAACATGGATTGAATGTGAAAAACACAGATTAAATGGTCCTTTAACACACTGCCTTAATAACCAGAATTTCTGATTATACTAATGCTACTGGGTTGATCTTATCATATTAGGAGATAGCACGTATTATCAAATTGCTTTTACGCCACCTGCTTTCTGTTTCTCTGGCGTTCTGGGGTTGGCCAGCAACCAGGACGCCAGATTATGCCGTGTTCTCCCGCGCCAACCGCTGGCTGCTATTGGCCACCGGTCTCTGTAAATACCAGCTGTGGCTGTGGCTCGGTGCTGATTATAGCTTCTTGCTGTCCCTAGTCTTTGTCTTGCCAGTTGATCTGTGCCTTGCTGTCACGGCTAGAGGGTTTTGTGAATCCTTGTCGGGAACCAGGGGAGTAATTGGACGAGCTGGTGTGAATTAAAAGCAAGCGGGTTTAATGTAAGTTTGTCGCCTGGGATACAGAACAATAAACAAAGGAAAAGTCCAATGACAGTAAACTAGAACCAGCTATGCCGGAGTGAGGTAGTAATACTGGAAGTCCAAATAGTGGAAAGCCGGATGGGCGTGTTAAGGTGCGCCGGATTGGCGTGACTAGGTGCGCGATGGATTGGCGTGACGAGGTGCGCCGGGTTAGCGTGATGAGGTGCGTCAGGTTGGCGTAATGAGGTGTGCCGGATTGGCGTGATGAGGTGCGCCGGGTTGGCGTGATGAGATGCGCCGGATTCACCAGGACTGGATCAGGCTTGGGCTCAGGATCACCAGGACTGGATCAGGATCAGGCTCAGGATCACAGAACTGGATCAGGATCAGGCTCAGGATCACCAGGACTGGATCAGGATCAGGATCACAGGACTGGATCAGGATCAGGCTCAGGCACAGGATCACCAGGACTGGATCAGGATCAGGCTCAGGATCACAGAACTGGATCAGGATCAGGCTCAGGATCACAGGACTGGATCAGGATCAGAGGTTACCAGGACTGGATCAGGATCAGAGGTTACCAGGACTGGATCAGGATCAGAGGTTACCAGGACTGGATCAGGATCAGAGGTTACCAGGACTGGATCAGGATCAGAGGTTACCAGGACTGGATCAGGATCAGAGGTTACCAGGACTGGATCAGGATCAGAGGTTACCAGGACTGGATCAGGATCAGAGGTTACCAGGACTGGATCAGGATCAGAGGTTACCAGGACTGGATCAGGATCAGAGGTTACCAGGACTGGATCAGGATCAGAGGTTACCAGGACTGGATCAGGATCAGAGGTTACCAGGACTGGATCAGGATCAGAGGTTACCAGGACTGGATCAGGATCAGAGGTTACCAGGACTGGATCAGGATCAGAGGTTACCAGGACTGGATCAGGATCAGAGGTTACCAGGAACGCAGGAGAACTCCAGGAGCACTGGCAGCCAGGCACCTTGGAAGACCAAGTTGTTCTGGTACTGAAGGCAAGGACTGCAGCGTTTAAATAGCGCGCTCTGCACGCTGATTGGCTGGAGGCATAACCCAGGTAAGCATCATTGGTGGCTCAGAGTCACATGGTATATTCAAGATGACAGCGCCCACGGTTCAGAGCTCCGGAGCGTTGGGCACCAAAACTCCACGTGGGACGCCGACAGGTGAACTGTGCTGCGAGTGGTAAGTATAGAGGCTGTCACTGTACTGGTGACAGCCTCCGACGGTCAGAGATGCGGGATTACCGAGAGAAGAACGCTACAGACAGTCCGTGGAGCAGGTAAGTACGGCGTCTGCCGCGAGTGTTTGTGACACTTGCCAGTTCTCTGTGCCTTGATAGTTGAGTGCCCTTTTGCCTTCCATCCTTGTTCCCTTGTTTAACCTATTGTCTGCTGCCCGCTCTCTCTCTCTCTCTCTCCTTGCTGTTTATCCTGTCACTGTTTTAACCCACCCTGTTCCCAAGTGCCTGTTCCTGTTATTCTTTTGGATTCTCTCCTGGGTGTTTGAGTGAGTGCATCTCCTGGTCAGTCTTGTTCGTCCAGTCCTGTTGGTTCTTCTCAGTGCGTCCGCTCTGTGTTTAGTGTGGTCCATCTCAGGTCAGTACCTTCTGACTCTGACTTTTCCCACTTTCCTGCCTTCCTCTTGCCCGCTTCTCTGTTTCACCTCCAAATCCAACCCCACCATCAGGGGCTTTGGTGAACACCACCTGATAACATAGACTCCGCACCCTGCTAACCGTCCTTATAATATTATAACCAGCCCTAACTTTAGACAGGAGTGTCAGGAGGATGAGTGCTGATTCTTAAACGGCCAACGCCATTAATGCCTTGATTGCGCAGACCTTACTCAGGCTGTCCAGACTCTCACTAATAAGGTCTCATCACAAGAAGATGCCATCACCAATCTCCGAGGGGCTCAAGCTGCTAATCCTAATCCTTTACCACCCACCTCAGACATCAAAGTACCCCTACCAGATCGATTCACCGGTGAACGCAACAAGTTCCAGGAGTCTAAAAATAGCTGTCTTCTTTACTTCCAGCTCCGGCCCAATGCCTCTGGGAGCGACTTCCAATGGGTGGGCTTCATCATCTCCCTGCTTCAAGGCGACCCCCAAGCCTGGGCCTTCACCTTGTCTTCTGATCAACCTGTCATCAGACAGTGGAAGCCTTCTTCAAGGCCCTTGGTCTCATCTAAGATGACCCTCATTGCACCACCACTGCTGAGTCTAAGATCTGCTCAATCCTCCAGGGAAGAAGATCCACAGAAGAAATCGACACGTAGTTCCGCTGTTGGGCTACTGACTGTAGATGGAATAATCTTGTAGTCTGCAGTCAATTCCGAGCAGGCCTGTCGGAGCAGCTGAAGGATGCACTGGTGCAATATCCGGTCTCTGAGTCCCTGGAGGACCTAATGTTGCTGGCCATCCGGGTGGAATGGCGCCATAGGGAGAGGTAGACAGAAAGGGACTCCTTTGCGAGTTCCGTTGCCGTAGCCACTCCTCAAATGGTGCCGGTTGAGGATGAGCCTATGCAGCTAGGGTCTATCCGTCTTTCTCGACAAGTGAAGAACTGTCGACACACCATGGGTCTGTGTCTTTACTGTGGTAACCAAAGACACATGGCGGAGAAGTGTCTTAACAGATCACAGACGGCGGAAAACCCCTAGACCAGACAGATAAGGAAGAGGTTCGTCTGGGGGTTCATCTAATCTCTTCCAAAAGCTCTTTGATTGTCCCAGTCCGACTGGAGTGTGGTACCCAGTTTAGGCTCTTATCTGCCTTCATAGACCGTGGAACTGCGGGGAATTTCATTAATGTTGGTCTTGCCCAGCAGTTGGGTATCTCTGAGGAAGAGAGGAAGGATCTCTGAGATCACACAGCCTGTTCGCCTCTCTGTAGGCAATTGTCATTCAGAGTTCATCTCCTTCTATCTAATTAGATGTCCGTCTGCCATTCTAATTCTTGGGCATCCGTGGCTCCAACTCCTCATAATCCTCAGATCGACTGGACTAATGGTGAAATTACAAAATGGGGGATGTTCTGCTATATCTTCTTGTCTGTCTCTACCTAGATAGAACCTCACTTGAACAAGATCTTCCTCCTCATTATTGTTCTTTCGCTGATTTCTTTTCTAAAAAGTCGGCTGACAAATTACCTCCTCATAGGGCCTATGACTGTTCTATAGATCTGATTCCGGGTTCCAAATTGCCCCAGGGAAGGTTGTACTCCCTGTCTCGCCCTGAGACTGAGGCCATGATGATTACATTAAAAAGAATCTGGATAAGGGCTTCATTCGACCATCTAAATCTCCAGTTGGCGCCGGTTTCTTTTTCATTTCTAAAAAAGATGGCACACTAAGACCGTGTATTGACTTCAGAAGCCTGAACAAGATTACTATACGCAATTCTTATCCCCTTCCTCTTATTTCTGATCTTTTTGACCAATTAAAACATTCTGTTGTCTACTCCAAGATTGACCTTCGAGGAGCCTACAATCTCATTCGTATTAAGGAAAAGGATGAATGGAAAGCTGCATTCAACACCCACTCGGGCCACTATGAATACCTTGTTATACCGTTCAGCCTCTGCAATGCCCCTGCAGTATTCCAAGATTTTATTAATGATATCTTCAGAGACATGCTGGGAAAATTCATTGTGGTTTATCTAGACGATATCCTCATTTACTTCTCTTCTATCGATCTTCACTGTTCTTATGTTCAACAAGTTCTCACGAGGCTGCGTGAGAATAATCTTTTTGCCAAACAAGAGAAGTGTGAGTTTGAAGTATCTCAAGTGACATCATTTCTCCTAAGGGTTTAAAGATAGATCCGGAGAAAGTCAAGGCAATCATTGAGTGGGTGCAACCTAACGATTTAAAAGCAATCCAGCGCTGTTCACCAACATCACCCTCTTTTTTTTACAGAGGTTTATTGGATTTTCTAACTACTACAGACGCTTTGTCCAGAAATTTTCTTCCCTTATTGCACCTATCACCGACTTGACTAAGAAACAGGCGGATCCTGGCAATTGGAAACCTGAAGCTGTCAAGGCGTTTGAATCTCTCAAAAAAGCCTTTATTTCAGCCCCAGTGCTGCGTCACCCTAACACTAAATTGTCTTTTATCGTAGCGGTAGATGCCTCAGACGTGGGCGCCAGATCTGTTTTCTCACAATTGGATTCAGTGGATAACAAGTTGCACCCCTGTGCATTCTTTTCCAAGAAGTTCTCCAGTGCTGAAAAGCACAAATATTTGATAAGTCACCAGCCACCGTCAAGGTGCCTTTATGCACCTGTTTGCATTTACCTAGAAATTGATTGAGCAACTTCCATTTTGTGTTTGTACTGTTTGGGAGCATGTCTGGGAGCAGAGAGGGGGTGTTGTTCCACAGCAGTTATTTTGGAGACTTTAAAGGGCGTCTTCTAAGGTAAGTTTGGCTCTCAGTTTAAAAACATATATATATGACCCAACATTGGGACTCTCATTGTTAGAGTTAGAACCACCATATGCAGAAAGGCCTTGACGGTGTATGGTGGCTTATCATATATTTGCGCAAATATGTGTAACAGACATTTTTGCGTTTTATTTTACAGATAGACGGTATAGTCTGTTACAGGTTAATGGCAGTGTTGCTGGGGCATTTTCTTTCCTTTGTTTCTGTGGCTAGCTAAATCAGTTTCCCCAATCCTTATCTGGAACTGGTTCTTGTCTGTTGTGGTCTCCGTGGTGGTTTGTTTCAGTCCTGTCCAGAGCCAGCCCTAGGCGTAGGCAGTATAGGCAATTCGCCTAGGGTGGCATCTGGACAGAGAGGGCGACATTGAGACTGAGTCATCCATTGATGATTTTTGGACAGCCGATCCACCATGCAGGGAAATCACAATCTTGGTCTCTCCCCCTGCAGCCTCTGAGCAGATCTTTCTGACAGAAGCTGCAGGGGAGAGACTTAGACAGAGACTCCCTGCTTCTCTCATTGGCTCTGCTGGTTGTCCATCAAGTGAGATCTCATGTTCAGCCTCCACGCTGCTGCTGTCTGCCAGTTAAGAAAGTGAAAGTAAAAAGAGCAATTGGAGTAGTGAGGAGAGAAATGAAATGAATCAGCAAAGTTTAAGTAAGTAATATGCTTTATTATTTATTATCTATTTACTAAACTGTGCTGTATTCCAGCTATATCTGGAAGGGGGAAACCTGGTTCAGGTTAACGTTGTGGTTCAGGACTTTATACATGCAGCTAGCACTCTGGCATGGCCATCTAACTATGTCCTCAAAGTTTGCCTTGCTCCAGTCAGCAGAAGGCTTTTAAGACTATCAAAGCTTTTGCAGGCATGAGACACCAATATTCATAGGTTTCTATATTCCCAGAGGAGACAGTATTGTGTAGGAAATTTATGGGACACAGCCATTACTGTTTAAAGCAGCAATAGTAAGAGCCTCCCACACGGAGGAGGAAAGTGCAGCTCTGTCTGGCCAAGCAGGATGAGGCACTGCAGGCTTAGTGTGTCTTAGTTTCTCTATGTGCATCCATTCTCCCTTGAATCTGTTGGCACAACACTCCAGCATAAATCATTATAACTCTCTGGGCCTGATTCAATTGTCGGTGTATTTTTCAAAAATATGGCGACATAAAAAATATGTCTTCGCACAGCAGTTAGCGTAAAAAATACGTCAATTAAATTTTTTTGTAAAATTCGCCCACTCGCTGCGTAAAATGAGCAGGCAGCGATGTGAGCAAACAAGAAATTTAACGAAATTTTCTAGCAGGACATATCCGGCGCTAATGACAGGTTCACTGTCACTGGGGTATATGTCTGAAATATCATTCTCATGATATTTCAGACACTGGCCAATGACAGCGAACCTGTCATTAGCACCGGTCATGTCCTGCTAGAAGGAAGTGAGTTGCGACGTTCCACAATGGGTTTTTTTTTTTTGCAAAGGCACCCCTTGGATTAAAAGCTTTGAAGACTTGGACCCCAGCAGAGTAGGTAAGTATGTGTAAAAATATTTTAATGTACATTTTGACATTTTTTTTATTAATATGATGGGGGCATGTATTCAGCGCAGTAGGCCCTGGCTGGCAGGGCATGCTGACGCTTGTGGTTCTCCAAGCGGCAGCATACCCTGGCATCCATGGGCATGCTGATGCCCCTGGTGGGGCACAAGACTGGATGGGACCACAAGAGGGGCAAATTAATAGAAGGGAAAACACAGGGGGCAGAAAACATGTAATTTATACTGACATCGTAAAAAATGCAATTTAAAATTACCGATGTCATTAAAAAACGGCGTATTTTTAATGCTAAAAAATAAATGAATTTTAAAAAAAATTTCCTGCTGTTATTTGGTCAAAAACAGTGTTAAAAATACGCCGGCGAACACTTTTTAATTATTAATTAATTGAATCGGGCCCTCTCTCTCTCTCTCTCCCTATTTTAGTGTTTCAAAGCACTAAAATAATAACATAGATATATGTGGGGTCAGCAGTTAAGCAGACATCTTTGGGTTCCAGTTGATTCTTTTTTAGATTATACTGTACAGTATAAAGAACCATACATTATATTGTACATATGCCATAGTCTTTTTGCCTAGTCTTCTTCCATCCCACCCTCATCTGACTTAAAGTTGAGACACCTTACTGTTATTGGAGAAATTTAAGAAAGAGAGGAATAAAAAGAGAGAGAAGTGTTATGTAAGCCACATGCCTGTGTTTTTTGTATTATTATTTGTAGGAGGGAGTATAGAGAGTATATTTTGTGTAATAAAGTGTCAGTATAATAACAGTATTTTAAAGTGAAATCAGAGGGTCTCAATGAGCACATGGACCATACCAATGTATTTGATTAGCTTGGAGATTATCTGCTAGGGGCCACCAGCCAAAATCTTGCCTATGGCACCAAAATGGCTAGGGCTGGCCCTGGTCCTGTCTCCTGTATCGTTCATTTGTGTAAAGTGCATTCCTGTTGTAATGCCTGATTCCAAAAACCTTCTTGCTACGACAGGGGTGCCATAGGAGACTGCGACCTGTTGTGTGTCTGCCGCACAAGCCTATCCTCACCATCAGGGGCTCTAAAGACCAATCCCCAATAAGACTCTGCGGTTATCCTGGATGTTGTTATTATTAACACTAATTTATATAGCACCACAACTTTACAACTTTTCTGTAGCAATTTACAGAGAATAACGTAACACTTCATATTCCTTCATTTGAAATCAGTTTCAGTGGAGCAACCAGGGGGGTTTCCGGTATCCCAGGATCCCAGGATTGCTTTCTTGTTTGTTCAGCGTTTACTACATAATGGAGTGCCAGCACTTTTGGTGGTCCAATATGACGGCACTCCGGGGCTTTTGTCGCAAATAAATAAGCACAGACAACTGTTTAAGCCGACGTTTCAGAACTCAAAGGTTCTTTCTTCAGGGCAAAATATACACAAAGTGAATATGAACAAGTGCATTTATACAAAAACAACCACTTACCCCACCTGTGACTGAATGGACACCAGCTCCACGTCGCCCCCGGCACGCTGCACGCTGAAAACCGGAAACCGGAAGTGACAGATCCCGGCAACGCTAACGGCGCGTCGTTGGCGGCCATGGTAACCGCAGTCTCCTAGAAACAGTACACAATAGACAAAGTGAGCGATGCCTTGGAATAAACTGGAAGTAAAGTCCAGCAGAGGTTATGCATAAGTACAAAGCAATCGCACTGTTAGATGCTACATAGGGGACTACAGTCTATATGTATAATGCAATCACAAACAATCTATGACATCAGAGGCGTATCTGCCTCTTGGCCAGGATGGCACCCGCCAGGGGCGCCAGCCAAAGGGGGGCGTCGCCCAGCGATGCCACCTTGGCTAAGAGGTAGTAACGCCTACTTGAACCATTTTACCATCCAACCGCAGTCTGACTCCAGACCAGTGCCGCTGGTCTGGAGTCATACTGCAGCTAGATGCTAAAATTAGGGCCGGCTTTCCTTACCTTTACAGTCTTATTCACCAAGTGGGACTGCGGCTAGCATATGAAGTCCCGCGGTGGCCAAGACACCAGTCCCTTACTTTGCCAGGGGGCGCTGGACCCATAGATACACCCCTGTATGACATATAAGGCCAAATATTACAGATCTAATGCCACATATATGAAAAGGCAATAAGCATTACTGTGTGCAAAAAACCCCCACATATATCATACAGGAATAATGCTAGGAGAATGAACAAGTATAGGGGATATGCTACAGGATTACCCACTATATAGTCCATATATTTACCAAATATGTCCTACTATCCCACATATAGTATGAAAAAAATAATAACAAAGTCCTTAATTATAAGAAGCAGGAAAGATTAAAAGATTAATTTAGCCCATGGAGGGCTAGAGTCTTTAGACAATGGATCCACATGGTTTCCCTACGAAGCAAGAGGAGATCCCGGTCGCCACCTCTATAGGGTATGTGTTGATGGTCGATAATCTTGTAGCGTAAACTGGCCATATTGTGTTTATTGGTCATGAAATGTCGCGCCACCGGTTGATCGCTTCCTTTTCCTTCAAGGGCCGCTCTGATGGTTGAGCGATGAATGGCCATCCTCTCCTTAAATTGTAGTTGGATCTTGCCGACATAATATAAGCCACAAGGACACATAATGATATACACAACATATCTTAAAGTGCAATTGAGAGTATGTAATATTTTATATCTCTTACCAGAATGTGGGTGTGAGAAATGAGTACCTGGTACCATATACCTACATGTGACACAGTTCGGGCAGCGAAAACATCCCAACTTGGTGTTGATAGTGGGGCGTTTGGTGACATCTGACCTGACCAGAAGGTCCCTCAGATTGCTCCCTCTTTTATAACTTGGCATTAAGTGTTTGTCCGTGAAACAACTTAGCTCTGGATCAGATTTTACTACCGGCCAAAATTTTTTGGCTATCTGTTTGATCTCCAAGCTCTTCTCAGTGTAGGTCTGTATCCACGGAAGACAATTTTTCTTCTCTTCCTCGTGTCTTGTTTTCAATGTCTCCTGTCTAGGAATCCGACNCAAATCAGCGCAGTTGTCTCAGTCCCTGAAACCCGGAACCGATCCCCAACACTCACGAAACGTGACACACGGGCTTTGAATTTAGTGCACATATTTTCCATCTGCACGTCTCGTTCTTCCATGTTACTAGATATGCGTTGTACCCTTAGTAATTGGGAAAATGGCAAGCCGTATTTCAGGGTTGGCGGATGGAAGGAATTTGCTTGTAGCATGTTATTGCGGTCTGTTGGTTTGCTATATAGAGATGTTTGAATCTGTTGACCACACAAAGGGCCGTATCCAGAACTACGGCCATCTTCCACAGACGGCCGTAATTCACTGAACAGTAGCTACTGCGCATGCGCAGTAGCTATTGTACGTAATCTGCATATCGTTTCGATACGTAGATTGCGTATATGTGGTCTTTTAGTTCTGGATACGGCCCAAAGACACCTGGACATCCAAGTAATGTGTACAATTTTGACTAGTGTCAAAGGTAAATTGGATGGGAGAATTATTAGAGTTCAATTCATTCACCAGGGAATGAAATGAGGAAAGATCCGACTTCCAGATAATAAAGAGATCGTCTATGTAGCGCATAAAGCAAATAGCTCCCTCTTTGAATCTGGCGTCTCGGTACAGGTACTCTTCCTCAAACTGGTACATGTAGGCATTCATGAAAGAGGGCACTACACATGAGCCCATTGCACATCCGACTTTTTGGCGATAATGTCTGCCATTGAAGTAAAAATAATTCCGACCTAGAGTTAGTCGGAGTAAAGTAATAAACAAATCCACATCCGGCCCTTTGAATTCAGGGTATTTTGTATTCAGCCATCTGACCGCATCTAAACCTTCTTCGTGTGGAATACACGTGTATAAACTACACACGTCCATAGTCACCAGATGGCAACCCTCAGGTAAGCTCGGGAGATCATTGAGCCGATTTAGGAAATTCGTGGTATCTTGTATATAAGAAGAGCCTTTTTTAATGCATGGTTGTAAATAGAAGTCTAAAATTTTAGACACATTTTGATACAACGAGTTACAAGCCAAAATAATCGGTCGTCCTGGGGGTGCTTCAAGGTTCTTGTGAAGCTTCGGGAGGGTATAAAATAAGGGCTTAATCGGAAATGGAGTAGTACAAAAGTCTACAAATTCTTGGCATATCAGTTTATTGTTAAAGGCGGATGCTAGTATTTGATCCAACTATAGCTTGTATAGATGGACAGGGTCAGACATAAGATGTTCATAAGTATTCTGATCATCAAGTTGTCTGTTGGCTTCTTGTATATATTGAGAGCGGTCTTGTAAGACCGTAGCACCGCCTTTATCCGCCGGTCGTATAATTAGTTCCGTGTTGCGTTGTAGTGCTTTAAGTGCCTTTGCTTCTTCCCGAGTCAAGTTAAAAGGAGTGGCCTTGATGTCTTGTGCACCTTTTTCAAGAACATTAGTAAATGCTTTAATTGAAGCATTATTTGAGAAGGGATCAAATCTAGATTTTTTGTGATATGGAAAAGATGATGTAGTTGACAAGGAATGTTGGAAGTGCTCCTGTAATCTCAATTGCCTTTGTAATTTGTATGACTCAATTTTCCAAGTTAAACCGCAGTCTCCTAGAAACAGTAAACAATAGACAAAGTGAGCGATGTCTTGGAATAAACATGAAGTAAAGTCCGGCAGAGGTTATGCATAAGTACAAAGCAATCGCACTGTTAGATGCTACATAGGGGGCCACAGTCTATATGTATAATGCAATCACAAACAATCTATGACATATAAGGCCAAATATTACAGATCTAATTTGTATGACTTTCCAAGTTAAACCGCAGTCTCCTAGAAACAGTAAACAATAGACAAAGTGAGCGATGTCTTGGAATAAACATGAAGTAAAGTCCGGCAGAGGTTATGCATAAGTACAAAGCAATCGCACTGTTAGATGCGATGCTGGGGGCCACAGTCTATATGTATAATGCAATCACAAACAATCTATGACATATAAGGCCAAATATTACAGATCTATACATATATATATGAAAAGGCAATAAGCATTACTGTGTGCAAAAAAACCCCACATATATCATACAGGAATAATGCTAGGAGAATGAACAAGTATAGGGGATATGCTACAGGATTACCCACTATATAGTCCATATATTTACCAAATATGTCCTACTATCCCACATATAGTATGAAAAAAATAATAACAAAGGGGCTGATTCAGAGATGCGATTGCGAAAAGATCGCAAATATACGCACCTTAGCTAAGATCTTAGCAGGTTCCAGCCCACTGCAAAACCAGACACTCCCCTTGCAAACAGCGGTGGATCTTAAACTTAGACCACCATTGA
>WWET01000114.1:209639-219838 GCA_011038615.1 Limnodynastes dumerilii
AGTGCGACCGCTGCGACCCCTGTAGCTACGCCACTGCATGATAAATATTTGACTTGTTTCAATTTTAATCCTCAATTATTAAAGACAAAATTAATTCTCAAAACAATTGCTCAATGTATCTTATTAAACATTAATCTTGTTGGGAAGCTTTAACCTCAGTTAAGAATAGTTAATTAATGCAAAAATTATAACCAGTGATCAAATTAATCACAATAGGATCAAACTTAATCCATTTTAACTGGTAGACTCTTTTTTTAGCCTTACTTACAAAATTTTATTTGCACCGTGGCTTACTTTATTTTGCATTCAGTGCGTGTTAAAATACTATCATGCATGGTATTTTTTAAAATAAAATATTAAAATAAGATATGATAAAAAAGCAACAATGTTTAACTTTGTTTGAAGAAGTATTATTTTGTTTTTGCTGCAGTATTTTATTTTCCAAGTCTTTCCTAAACTGATGGGGAAAATAAATTAACATGACCAAGCTCCTATATAAATCACTACACATGTCAGGCACAAATACCATTCCAGAGGGCATTCCTTTATAATATTCTATATTTACAATGTTAATTTTTCTTAGAAAACAAAGAACATTTATACAGCAAATTTTGCCAAAGGGAAAATAAGTATTTTTGGCCAAACAGTACAAAAAATGCTATTGATGTAGAACTTATCACATGCTATTTCCTTTTTTTATACGTGGGAATGCCAACTGCTGGCAAAAAAAATGATGTGTCTAAATATTAAGTATGTGTAGGTAATAAAGGCATACAGTGTACAAATGAAATTATTTTGCTAAGTAAATAGATGACTATTGTCTTCCATTGTGTTCCTCTTAACTGCAAAATTAATATTTGTTGGTGAGTGAATCATGGGAAAATTGTTTTGTTACATTATTTATAAATGAAATAATGAAAAATCGAAATTTGAACATAGCCTTATCTAGAGATTGCAATAATAGGAAAATAGAGACATATGTGTGTTTAATACATAATACATAATTTATAACAGTTTACTACATGTCGACATATAAGGCTATTAGAATGCACGCCATTTAAAACTAAAGAGGAACCAAGAACTCCATAGGGGTCCATACGGGCTAGGCTAGAAGTTAGGAGTGGGAAATTTAGCAGACTTCGGGACTGTGGAAGATCCTGCCCCTGTTGGGAGCCAGTCAGCATTTCATAGAACCTTACGTTAAAATGTATTGAATTTGATATTAAGGCTCTTAAGGTTGTTTAAGGTTGCACAGCCAGGAAGTCAGTGGTTGCCTCTCAGTTTGGAAGCTTCCATTATAACCCAGGGGTCCAACTGATCACCCAGTAAAGGCAAATGTTTTGCTTTTAAAACATGTGTATGAGGGGGTCCTCCAGCAACTTAAGGCGTGCTTGCATGTGATAGGGGACAGGCCACCCTGTGAAACAGTTTAATGCACAGGTCACCGGGGTTGGGTGGGGTCAGTCTGGTGCCAGAGGTCCTCATCAAGGCCCATTCCCTCATTAAGGTGGCAGCTGTGCTTTGTTGGACATCTAGGGCTGTATTCAGAGTTTACCGATATGAACTATCTGTACGCTATCTACGTTACGTTTTGCAACGTAGATTGCATATACGCAGTCTTTAAGAATACGGCCCCTACTCTTTAAAGAGAGATGTGGAATTATTGCATTTTGAACTTCTGGTCAAAGGTTCAGGTTTTGTGGGATGTGAGTGATCAGTTAGGTTAGTTTTTCGGTGTTTGCAGCTTAATATAAAGTTAAGGGCTAAGAATATTCTGGTTGTATAGAGCTAGTGCCACAGACTCAGACTGGCAGATTGTGACTCCGGTTTAAAGTCATTAGCTAACAGCTCCATGGCCCCGGTCACTCAACAGCGAGTGTACAGGCATCTGTGTTGGTCCAGTACAAGGTGGGAAAAGAGAAGAGAGGTAAGTCCGATACAGATATTTTATTGGAATAGATGTGGAAAGAGTATAGGGACATCAGGGTCAATATGGCATCTTTTTTTAACAGATGTAGCTCACTTCTCCTTTTGACATGTTGGCGCACAATGTGGTATTTAAATGGGATTTGGTGGCATGCAAGGTGCATAGATACAAAGTGGATCAGCTGGGGAAGGGTTGTTGGGTTTCTATAGCACCATATGGGAATAAAGATATCTTCCTAATAGCTTTGACTAGGCAGTATCTGGCTTGGTGGTATGTGAAGGGTACTAACTGATTGGCCCACTTTGGTGGGGACTCATTAACCAAGTAACAATTAATATTTTTTATAAGAAGTGTTTTAAGACCCATATTCAGAGTACCGGACGTATAACATATACGTCCGGTGTTTAGCGATTGTTACTACTGCGCATGCGTAGTAATTTTTTAATGTAATCTACGTATCTTTCTATATGTTATATATCCGGTACTCTGTATACGGGCCTAAGTGTTTGGGATTGGATACACCAGTGTTTGCAATTGTATGGGGCACATTTGCTTTGTATAGGTGTTGCCACTTTTGGTGCCCTAGAAGGGAGGTCATCTGATGCTGGTGCAGGGGAAATCCTGTGCCTATAGAAAATGTATCTGGATTAACTAGATAAAGTGTTATAGGTGAGGGACACCTGAGTTTAGGTCATCTGATGCTGGTGCAGGGGAAATCCTGTGCTTATAGAAAATTTATCTGGATTAACTAGATAAAGTGTTATAAGCGAGGGACACCTGAGTTTAGGTCACTCCTAGGCCTGATTGCTTGCCTTCAGGAGGCATAGAGGGTAATTGGGCCCAGGAGTGCTGACAGGGGGAGGCAACAGGGACCCTTGATGCGGCGCCAGGCCGATCACCCCCCGCTATGTAGACCGCACAGTTTAGTGTGACACTGGCGCGACCTCAGGTCACGTCAGCGTCATCCAGAGAAGAGAGGGAGCGCTGCAGAGGAGCACAGCAGGAGGAAGAAGGTAAGGTAAGTAAAAGAGGGGGATTATAGGGACGCTGGGAGGCTGAGGGGAGACATGAGCGGATTATTTGGAGGCTGAGGGGGGGCACAAGGGGATTATTTGGAGGCTGAGTGGAGACATGAGGGGATTATTTGGAGGCTGTGGGTAGACATGAGGGGATTATTTGGAGGCTGAGGGGAGACATGAGGGGGAATATTTGGAGGCTGAGGGGAGACATGAGGGGATTGTTTGGAGGCTGGGGAGACATGAGGGGGATTATTTGGAAGTGGGGGGGACATGATGGGGTTATTGGGAGCTGGAGAGACATGGTGGGAATTACTGGAAGATGGGGAGACATGAGGGAGTTATTAGAAACCTTGTGACAACACATGGAGTATGTATTGAAAGGCCTAGGTAATAATTTCTATGGACACTGACAACATGGCTCTTGTGTACCAGCTGTTTTCTTGGGTTGCCTTGATTGCTGATGCCGTTTGGCCGTCACTTTGTGATATCGATGGGCTTCCGACCGGCAGTTGTGATGCGGACATGTTCCATTGGAAACTTTATTGCCAGCGGCATGGTAAGTATAACTTTAAGCCTCGGCTTCCTTTGTATTGTGGTTTTAAATATGTTTTCTGCTCTTTATGACACAAGGAGGCTATTGTGGTTAAAATAATGTTGAATTTGACACTCAGATTATATTGATCCCAACAGTAGGATAGTTGTAGTAGATATAGCTACGATTTGTATCAAAACTTCAAAATATGTGCAAAGACATCACTAAATGCAAATGTAATGCAGATAATTAATATAAAAAAAAACAGAATGATGACTATTTAGTTCTGGCATGGATCAGTGTATACTGTACTTTACCACACACAGGCCAGCTTACACATTAGAGGACCATAAAACGTGCATGTCAGAAAGGGGGTACTACTGGTGAGGGGCTGGTGGCACATGATAGAAGTACTGGGGGGCTAGGAAGACATGATGGGGGGACTGGAGAGACATGAATACTGGTAAGTTGGAGATGAAGTGGAGTAGGAGCTGATGAAAGGGATTTAGAAATGATAAAGGGAATGTGGCACTGGAATACATCTAATATGTGTGTATACATGTGTGTATATATATATATATATATATATGCACAGCTGTGCCCCCAGTTGTTTGACCACGCCCCCAGTTGTTTGACCATGCCCCCAGTGAGTTGACCATGCTTTGAACTTTGTCGCTATATATATATATCAATAAAAAATTAACCAGAGGGGGCACATTTTTGGTATTTGCCCCGGGTTCCATTTACCCTAGTTACACCTCTGCACTCCATTCAGAGTGCCTTTACTGACCCCTGTCTACTGCTGAGGCTCCTATAATTGACATTGTCATCAGAACTGGTACAAAGTGGTCTAATGACTTATTTTTACTTTTACATCAGTAAGGTAAACTGGAAAATTGATGCTCTGGGTAATGTTCTGCTTGGAAACCTTTAGAGCTGGCAGTTATGTGGATGTTACTTCGACATGTACCACGTACCTAAACATTGTTGCAAACCAAGTACACCCCTTTGAACTTCATGTAGGCGTTCTTAGGAAATAAGATGTATTTTACCCTCTCCCACCTCACCCCGAATCCAACACCATTGGGTTGATACTAAGCCCACAAACCACTTAACTGAAGCAGTGTGGTTATCAGTGTGATAATCCCAGACAAGTGCCTGCAACTTTCAGCTCCCTGTCATGATTATTTCTTTTTAAAGTTTTATTTTTAAGACTACTTTTCTTTACATATGTTAATGAGATTACTTGCTGTTTTTAAAAGTATCTTTGAATCATAACCAATTTGAAGAACCTAAACGTACGGCCAATTCACAGCTAATTAAGTCCACATGTACCTAAATATACGCAGCAAAGACTTACATCCCTATGTAGCACTCCTGGCACAGGGGGAGTGGTTAAACGGGTACTTTAGTTTCTCTGAATCAGTATTGTGGATTATTCACATGGGTATATTTAGGTAAATTCACAATTTTATTCTTAACTGATAATCAGGGCCAAGGACAGTAGATCACCAGTACAATACAATGTTACAAGGAAATATTTGTGTTTGTTTTTTTCTTTTACTGAATGCAGGAGTACCAAAGTAAAAGATAGATGGGATATCCACCACTAAGTTATTTAAAATGTGGAACGGTATGCAGGAGAGGCTGTGTTAGTTCTGTGATGCATGACACTGAAAAGAGGAGGGATGTTGGTTCAGCCCCTCCAAACATATATCTAAGAGTGATGTAAAAGACAAAATGCAGGACTATTATCCAAATGTAAGACAAAGAAATACCACAGCGCTAAAGTGAAAAATGGTGGATAAATGTCACCAATTTAAAAATGAATAATCGAGCAGCAGAAATAAAATAATAGAATTTATTAACTAACAAGTATAAAATATAAAACAATGGACCACAACATTCATAGACAATTACATAGTGTGACTAGCATGACTAATAATTATTAAGCATTTCAAAGACCATGTGGGCTGGGTATTGAGTATAATCCAAACTGAAAAGTGTTTACCACAAGATGATAAATATAGTGCTGTCTCCAGGGGAATATAAATTTCCGATTGTAAATACATAACTCCACTCTCGTTTTTAGACTCAGTCTCTAAATAGAGATCATAATTTGTCCAAGAACAAACAGGGAGATTCCAAATCCCAAATGCTAGATAATTGATATAGTGGTGGATTGGAGAGAAATCCGTTAAGGAGACAAGATGCAGTGTCCAAGACACGCTGCCGCGTGTAATGCCAAAGTACTCACAACTTCTCAGCTTCACGGTGTATAAGTTACTTGCAGGCCAGGGATGGAATATCTCCTTCCAAGGAGCGGCAATGGTAAATGAACGCACCGGAGGCCACCCGTGGTTCACGCTCCTGGAACCGAAGATCGCTTGCACAGATTTAGGAGAAGTCAGCTGTTTGGGTCACACGTCACAAATGGGTATTCTCGCTGACACATTTCGTCCTAGCCAAGTACTTTCTCAAAGCGATGTAGCTCCAGTGCGTTCATCTACCATCGCCACTCCTTGGAAGGAGATTTTCCATCCCTGGACCTCAAGTAACTTATACACCTTATACACCACTGTGGTATTTCTTTGTCTTGTTTTTATATTTTGTATGGGAAAGTAGGTAGGACTCTCCCTACCAACAGTTGCTTATTTGTACACCTAAAACACCCCTGGTGTACTTAGTGCAAAGAATACAATTTACTTGACTCCCCCTAAAATCAACATAGTTTTGCCCAGGAGTAACTTCCCTCTCTTATTTTCAATCTCTGAATCTGGTCCAATATAATTGGAATGTACATCCTAATGTGGCAATCCATAGATACCTTGTCTGAGACTCATACTTTCAGGTGTTCTGTAAGGGCTTTTACAATATCTGCAGTGAAAAGGCAGTCAAAGGGAATGCCAATTGAGATTGAGTTACATTCCTCCCTAGCACATCTTGTAAACATAAAACAATACTGAATACATGATGCACATATAGAAATCACTCAAACAATCAAATCACTAATGGAATGCCCTTGTAAGGAAACTAGACCAGTGGCACACTCAGGGGTGTTTCTGGTTGCCCAAAAACACCACCACATTGAACATTTTAAAAAAATTGAAAAAATTAGCAAAAATCAGAAAACATTTTTGGAAAAGGGGAGTGGCTTTGTGGGTGCCATGAAAGGAACGTGGCTTCACAGCCATGTGGGGCAGACTGACATAGAAGAAGATGGTAGTTGCCTGTGCTGCAATAGGGAAGCAGGTGGGGTATGGTGACAGGGTCACAACACAATATATATATATATAGTGAGAATACTGATAATATGGTCGTGCTATCTTACTGCCAAGACATGTAAGATGTACACATTCTCCGTGAAAGCAGGACATTTATAATGTAGATTTGAAGTCCTGTTTTTGATATTTTTTAGGTCATTTATAAGTTACTTCTTTCACACATTAAAAGAGTAGTTTTATATTGAAGGAACACTTCTAATAGCAATAGTAGAGCACATTACACAATGGACCAGAGCTTGTGTCACTGCATAAGCACTGTTGAATTGGTTGTGACCCATTCACCATCCCCACCATCATCCTAAATGTCAGTCTGCCTCTAAGCCACGTCGAAATTTCACTTTTTTGCACATTTTTTTTTTTACATTTTAAAATGGGGGTGAGGGGGTTCTTGTGTGCCACTGGGCTTTGCTGGTAAAGATTAACATTGAGTCAGCCTTTCGTTTGCTTCACCCTTCACCCAAGTGCATAAAAATTAATGGGTTTTAAGTGGAATGACAAATGGGTTGTGCAATTTCTTGTGCTGTTTTGAACAATTTTGTACATACCCCTAATGGTGCGTCATGGCCAGAACAGGCCATTTTGGACTGGTGCTCTATTGGGACAATTTTTAAATGGTTGTCCCTGATGGGTCGCCTCTTTGTGGCAAAGTGCTTATTTCTACGCAGTGTTTGTTTCAATCCCTTTGGGTACCTATTGCACATGATAAGGCAGATGGTCCTATGACCTTCTTATCTTATCTAAGGATTGAAATGAATACTTGCGAGCATTTGTGTCAGTTACCACGGGAGAAGATTGAAGCTTTACACAAAAAGTGATACAAGTATTGTCACCTCGTAAATTGTCCCTCAAACAATTACAATCCCTTATTGCTTGTAGGGTTATTTTTGCTGTAAATTGCAGAGAACTTTAGCAATACTTAAGAAGTCACATTATCATGTGTTTATCATTGGAAGTTAGAAATGATCTGTGCTGCACCTTGGCCTGAATAATGGGTACACAAGGGTTGGTGTGATAATCTCTTGCTACTTGAAATCTTGCCCATAAATATGGCTGTTGAGTTGTGGGCTTTACAGTTTCACAACAAAATTGTTGGAAATCGTTTACCTGTGTGACAACTTTGGAGTAATGCAAGCAATAAACAATCTATTTTCTCTCCCCTTGTGACTTGTCTGTTAAAGTGTTGGATTTTTCGGTGCCTGGAGTTGAATATTTTGTTTAGGCCCCAAAATGTTCCAGGAGCTTGCCCCTTTCACAGACATCGATAGTACTCCATGTTCCTCTTGGGTCGAGTTAGCATGGAGGACTTGGTGCTCCAATGGATAGCTCTGCGTACTTTAGCTCATTACCGAACTGCATAATGCAAGTTGTGTTCCTTCCTTCAGTTTTGGAGTTAAGGTAATTGCGGGCATCATCAGACCATTCTTGAATTTACTTGGAGTAAGTACCGGTCAGGTAACACTAAGTCTGTAGATGCTGTGTCCCTTGCATGTATTTCCTTTTTCTTGCAACTGTCTGGTACAAGTGACATAACAAAAAGTTTTGTTTTGCATAAGGCAAATGATTACTTTACATTTATTGCAGAGATTAAATTTGGTGTTGCAGGAGATTGCATTTAGTAGTATAAGGCGATACTCTTTGTCACAGCTTTTTCTTTTGCATTTGCGGGAACTTTCACAGTTAGTGAGCTGGTTTTGCATGCTAAGTATTTGCATAATACAGGCTTGTTAGAACTAGATGTCTTAGTGTCAGTTGATCAAATACTTTGTAAGGTTCATAGAAGTCTGTTCAGTTGAGTAGAGGCCGATGGCTTACCTTGCAGAGAACAAGGGATTCAGTATTTTGTCCAGTTTACATTGCATGTAAGTGTCCGGCTAATTCATTGGTGTGGTGTAGTAATTTGGACGGTAGTTTTCTCATGAAATTTCAGTTTCAGATGATTATGCGGAGATGTCTGGAGACAACTGGTCCATCTGTAAAGGATTTCGGAACGCATTAATTTAGCATTGGAGCTTCTACGGCTACAGCAGCTGATGGTTGGTCGATGAAAGCTATTCAACATCTTGGCGGTTGGTGTTTCAAGTGTTATCTATATATACGTTTGGAGTTGGATCTTAAAGAGTAGTGCTGGTTTCAGGTTTGGAACTTCTCTTGCTTGCCTGTTTCACAGAATGTACAGAGGGCTTTTTCCTGCAACTTTTCCATCCTTCCAAATTTAATAAATAAATTAAGAAAATGTAGCTTAAATGTAATTTTTCAAGGTTTTGTGCTTGGGTTTTCACCTCTGTTTTAAATTGCTGGAGTCTTTATAGTTTTTGCTATTTCTGTCACTTGTTTTCTCCTTTTTCTGAATTCTGACATTCTTGACAAACTTTCTACCATTTATTTTATTGTTAATGGTGCTGGTTGGTTTGGTTGTCAGTCATCCCAATAATACGTTTAAAGTATTAAGCTTGTTTTGGAACAATGGTGTTTATCTAAGTGACAAGGGGCTCATGCTGTTTTTGCAAAGGATTTTTAGTGTGGTTTGTTTCTTAATGCAAGTTTTAAAGTTGTTAAGAAAATTTGATCAGAAATTTTAGGTTTAATTTATTAGTTATGTTACAGCAATTGGCGTTGTTTATATTCTGGTTTTGATTCACACTCTGGGGGTAGTAGTAATGAAGTAGTAGTAGTAATCAAGGTGACTTTGCACTGCCTTAACCTCGCCATGTTTAGAATTTAAACTTATGCATTGTTATTTCAATAAAGCTGCCCCACAAATTTGGAGCCTATAACGTGTGGTGTGTTTTTACATAGTTTTGTAGTAATGTTTATTTAATTATGACAGGAGGTTCAAGACATTAGTTTTAGGCAGTAAGTTTAAAATACTAAATTAATAGATGACAATATTGCTACAATTGCCATGCATTGGACTAATGATGGCTATAAAAAAAGGGCATCAAAAAAATCTTATATATATCTAATATATAATTTTATACATAAGTATTCCCAGTCTTTGCCATGAAGCTCAAAATTGAGCTCAGGTGCATCCTGTTTCCACTGATCATCCTTGATATGTACCTACACCTTTCTGAAGAAACACGCACCTCTGAATTGGGCGTATTAAAAAAAAAAAAAGCTATAATTGCTCCGACCGCACAGCTTGGTTTTAAATTGGTTTGCTGCATGCAAACCAATTAGCCCCTTCTCCCGCCTACCCCGGCCTGCCCGGGCATGCTGACGCTAGTAGAACTATTGGTGCAAGTATGCCCATGAATGACAAGGCATTCTTGCTCTAGTAGCACTACTATCGGCAGCATGCCTTGCCCCAAAAATGTTACTGTGCCCTTGCAAAACAATAAAAAATAACGTCTCCAGTGTCCCCCTATAATAAGAAATTTTAAAAGAATGTAAATACCCCGTCCCTATCATTTAAAAAATGACAGTGCCCACAGAGG
>WWET01000114.1:224110-238066 GCA_011038615.1 Limnodynastes dumerilii
AGGTGCACTCTAAGGTGCACTAGGTTGGTTGCTCTGGGAAGTTAGCAGCTTAATGGGGTAGAGAGGAGTTTTACCTGCTCCTCTATGCAGAAAAACACAAACAAGAATTCCAAATAGGAATAACCCCAGCGCTTTTAAAATAAAAAATAGAGTATAATAATTCACCTATGTGAAAACATATACATACACCGAGCAGCAAAAGTAAAATATCAAATACAATTTATTAATATGAAAGTCCTAAAAGGACTGTAACCACACAACACAACACATAAAAGATAAAAACAATCAGTGTGTGCAAGCAGCTGTATTGATGTGGCATGTATGAGCAAGAGAATGGGGATTATATCGATAATAGTTCTGCAGTTCACTTATTATTTGCAGCGATGTACGGCTGCGTACTTCCGTTGTACAAATGCAGGTGATTTCTCAATAAAGCCACCAAACAGCATAGAGCTGTAATGATCAGCAAGTCCAGTACTATTCCTTATATTCCGTACATGGAAAGATTCAATCGGCTGATAAGTGCTTTATAATTGTACAGAACTGATCACGGAACATTGCCACTTTGTATCTTCCGAAGTAGGAAATATTCCCAAACGATACAATGTACCAGTTAAAACAGAGTCATACACCCCTTGCAAACTATGACAGTTTGCAATGCTCTCTAATTGACAATCTGCCACAGTATCACTCACTGCTCCGGTACTGTCAGTTATCTCAGCGGTCCAGGGACGGATAGATGGAATCCTTCCTCACACTCTCTCTCACCGGTGGCCACCCGGGATAATGTTATTGAGGACCGAAGACCGCAACACCTCCGGGATTATATTTCACAACTTTTGTGCTCTTTATTTTTTATGTCATGCCCATTAAATATATTATATATTTGATCACATTGAGTTTCTTACCAGTTACTTATTTTTGTTGGTAGGTAGTGCTGGTTTTTGGTTACTTGTTAATCCTTCATGAAATTTTTACTTACCTACTGTAAAAGGGTTTTAGGGGATATCTAATGTGATATTATATACTCCCTATTTCCATATAGATCTTAAATGCTCATATTAACTATCTGGGATGTATTCACACGTTTCATATAAAACCTGTACTATTTCACTACTTTCAGCTACATTAAATAACATGCATTTACTCACAGAAATTTCTGACTATAGTTACTGTATTGAATGTGATTCCCAGTACACACCTATATCTGCTATAATACCCAACACTCAGTATGTATAGATAAATCAAAACACTTTACTTATAATGAACAACACAAAGGTAATACATATATACAAGTTGAACATATAGTAACAGTAAAATATACTTATTATACAAGTTGATCTTCAGAGGGAGTCCCAAACAGTGTTGCCAACTCTGAAAAATAAAACAAGCAACTGTGACGTTAAAAACAAGCCCAACCTAATCCGAAAAAGCCCAAAAACAAGCCCAACACACTCACACATGGGAATGTGTGCACACGTATATATATACTTGAATAAGACTGGATCCATATACTTATTTTACACTTTTTTGGGATTAATATGATCCCATGTCTTGCGTGATGTTTTTCATAGTATCAACATTCACTATTTTTGCTGTAAAATTATATTTTTATTAGAAGGATTCTGTAGTTTTTTTTATTTCTGGTGTGCTGACTTGGGTTGTTGTGACAACCTACTGGTTGAAAAAAAAAACATTATATATATATATGTATAATACATACCCCTATTTGATATATAGATGTGCAATACACACTAAATTAATCCCCCTTACTCCTATCCTATTATTATGTTAAGCTTCCCTCTACTCTAGCTCACACTATTCTATTGTATGCATTCACACTTCATTCACACTCTATTTAAAACCTATTAACCCCTTATTAACTTCCCTCCCTCCCATTCACACCTTATATACTTTACCTGGCCTTTATCTTATTCCCCGTTGCTCTGCCGACACCTTCAAAGAAAAAAAAAAACACAACCTTCGGTAAGCAAAAAAAAGCAAAGCAGCGACTGCAGAAAAAAACAAGCCCAATTCCGCTTGTTATAAGCGTACTTGGCAACTAAGGTCCCAAAGGTGTGTTTCTGATCTCAGCCAAGCACCAAGTGACTCTCTGTGTGTTTGAAGTCCTTTTGTCTCTGTGATCAGTATACATATGTAAATTGAAATTTCAGGTAATGAGTTTGGGGGTTGTTAAGAAATGTTCAGCTGTTACTACTGCCATGTGGCTAGGGGAAGGGATGTACTTTACTTTATAAAAAACCTAAAAGTATATCAAGCAGAATATTCTTCAACAGGTTTGGAGAGTTAGGGTTAGGACTGAAGAAGGGGAAGGTCAGTGTTAAGCTGCAGAAAATGGAGGGTTAGGAAAGGATTAAGGGTAGGGTTATCTATAAACACTTATCTGCTAGCAAACCACTCTCTGCGACTCCAAAGCAGTTGAGTATCTAAGGGTCTGAGTGCCCCTGGCTAACTGGCTAAGTAAGGGAATGGCACCCTCACAAAAAAAAAATTCTAAATATCATCTTTTATCAAGTGCCTGCTCTCATTACTTAGCAACCAATGAGGCCATATAGACTATACTCAATGGGCCTGATCCAGACCTACGCCGATGCGCTGTGCCTACTAAAGCACAACGTATCGGCGTCCACTCTCTCCGACACTCCCCCTGAGCGGGCGTATTTCCCATTGCTTACGCCAGCTGAAGGCTACCCTAACTTCAGCCGGCGTAAGCAATGGGTAATATGCTCGCACACGAGCATACTACCGCTAAGCCCTCCCTCCCTCATTATATTACCTCCCCCCGCCCACCTTCACTAACCTTAACGTAGGAACGCTAGGGGCACGGCCCCTCCAGCGTCCCTACGCTGTTCCTACGGAACAGATGTTGCCCGGCGTAGCTACGGCAACGCAGTCGATCTTACGCATACGCCCGCCGTCCTAGCGATGGCGGGCGTAGGTCTGGATCAGGCCCAATGTGTCCTCAATGGGTCCTGTTCAGTGACTCTTACTTCATGCACTGCCTAGCCAATCCGCTGCCTGTGACATGAAAGCTCAGTGGATGAGCAGTTAAAATTAGCACCCCAACCAGAGCCCTGTCCTTACTATTACCTTCTTTTCTTATATATATTATTGGCAAAAATATATTTTAATAAAACAAATTTTTTTGTTATAGACCGCGTATATGCAATCTATGTTGCAAGAAGTAATGTAGATTACGTTACAAAATTACTGCGCATGCGCAGTAGCACTTTTCTGAAAACTGAGCTCTGCATACGGCCCATAAATACTATACTATACGGGGTTGCTGACAAATCTCCCGCAGAGGGCTTGAGGCTCATGGTTTCATGAAAACCATGGTCTCAAGCCCTGCCCCCCTGCCTGCCAACACTAGTTTCCTTATTGTTGCTAGGGACAGGGAGGGGCTTGATGATGCAAATTGCATTATCCAGCCCCGCCCCCATCACTATTAATCCCAAAAATGGGACAAGTAATAGTCAAGGGGCGGGGCTTAATGACATAATTTGCGTTATTTGCATTTGGGATCTCCCAGAGGAAAGCCTTTAAAAGTCGGCACCCCTGATATTATAGAAAGTCTAACACATCTACACAAAAATGATATATAACATTTAGTAGACCTACCTTTATAAAGTCTGACCCTCCATAGAGCAGTTTCCTCTCAGTATCCCCCACTAGCCCCTCCCTCACTTCCTCCATCAGCACATATACATGGCTGTGTTTACAGGCAGTGAGTGGGCAGCCCTGTGTCTCTCCTGCTGCAAAGATCAGAGAGATAAGTGCTGGCTCACTCTCTCACTGCCTATGGATCACTTGAAGCAGAATTAGGGACAGATTTAGTAAGCTGCGGTTTTGGAAAAATTGAGATATTTCTCATAGCAACCAATCAGATTTTATTTGACATTCTCTAGTATGTAATAGGAAAGTGAGAGCCAGAATCTGATTGGTTCCTATAGGCAACATCTCCACTTTTCCATACCTTGAATTAATAAGAAAAAGTTGAATGCTGTCTTAAGCATGATGCAAATTAAACACCATAACTGGATTCTGCTTGCAGCACTAGGTGTCTGGGGTCAGCCAAAGGGCAGCCAATTAAATTAAGCTTGGGGACGGGAGAGGGTGGGTCATAGCAAGGGGTTTATAAGCTGAGGCTGCCATTTTGTATCCCTTCTTTTCCTGAACCTTTGGATGGATGAGTATCAACATTTTTGTGGTTTAGGTTTTTGTATTGCTGATATCTCTCTCTCTCTCTCTCTCTCTCTCTCTCTCTCTCTCTTCCTCTTTTTCACTTCTTGTAGAGTCGCTGTCAGTTTATTCCCACTCCTTCTTCCCACCTCCTTGTGCTTTCCCAATTTCCCAATTTCCTTTTCCCCTTTTCTTACTGTATTTCACGAATTACCTGTAATGTTGCGGCCCGCGCAGTCCCGGTCCCTTCCGCTGTGGTACAGACTGGCATCTGATGTCGTGTCGGACGTCACTTCCAGCGGAGCAGGGGGGTATTTTCCCTACCATTACCCCCAGCCTGGCAGTCAGTCCTTCAGTTTATAGGAGTCGCAGCTCTCCACAGCACATAGCATGGGTGTGCTGCAGGCGCCTTTGGTACAGCATAGTGTGAAGGCTAACGTTTCCTCTCTCCCTGTTGCCTCGCAGGTCCAGTCGACTGCTTCTATGCAAGAGCCAAGTGCTGAAGAGCAGCCGGTCACGTCTTCTCAGGCTGCGGCAACGGGGAATCTCGCAGTGGCCTGGGTGATGGTGAGTTACATGTGAATGATGGTGCATCTTCTGTGGGGTCCCCGGGGTCAGTTCCAGTGTGGGGTCTTTAGAGTCACAGATCAGGCCAGGAAAGGTTATGAAGCTTTTGAAGAAAGTTTTAGCTGATAAGGGTAAGCTTGCAAGCTAAAAAGTCTTCTAAGAGACGTTCAGGCCCATCCCCCATATTGCAGGATAATACGGCCGTCACATGGGATGTGCGTGAATGTTCCAAATAACGTATTAAAAAGGGACACTTTGTAGATATGTTTGCCATTTTGCACAAAGGTAAAAAAGGGCTGGCAGCGGCTAAGGCCAAAGGAGGGGATGTTGGTGAGGAGACCTACCAGTCTTTCTCAAACTGGCTGGCAGGGTTTTCGGTATTCGCTGTTTTTTATGTGGAGCGGCGCTCTACTGAGCACATCGACCTGTGGAAGTACGTGCATCTGCACCAGGAGCGGCAAGCAACTGTTAAAGCAGGTCTGTGGCGGGAACATGATGAGCGTTTTCGTAAAAAATTTGTTGGAAAAAAAGAGTATTGCTTTCGGCTCCCATGACATGGAAATTTGGATGCATCTAGTGCAACCTCCCAATGAGGGACCTGAAGGTCCTTCTTCTCGCCGCGCGCAGCCATCCTTTCATTCCTCCGCCCCTGCCACTAACAAAGGAAAGTGCTACGCTTTCAATAATGCACACTGCACTAGAGGCTCCGCTTGCAAGTACAAGCACTTGTGCTTGCGGTGCGGAGCTTCCAACCCAGTGAAAGACTGCCACTCCTCCTTCGGTTTCGGCAACCGCGCCCAACAGCAGAACCTTAGAGCCCTGCCTCCTCCACCCAGAATGGTTGCGCAAAGCTCCCACCCCAATTAATCTTCATGCTATGAAACCTTGGCTTGAAATTTACCCTAAGCGTCAGGCGGCTGCTACTTTGTTAGAAGGTTTTAGTTACGGTTTTAAGTTACCCATTAAGGGTCATGTTAAAGGTGGTTGTGGAAGAAATTTGAAGTCGGCAAAGCAGTTTTCCGGGGTCCTTTTAGAGAAGGTTACGGCTGAGGTCAGCCTAGGCCGCATTTTAAGCCCGTTTGTTCATCCACCTATTTTGCACCTCATTCTTTCCCCAGTGGGTGTGGTTCCCAAGAAGGTCCCGGGGAAGTTTAAACCCATCCAGCACCTGTCTTACCTGTCTGGAGTATCCGTCAATGATGCCTCAGACCCCTCAACTTCCTCCATGCACCACTTGTCGTTCGAATCCGCAGTCGATATGGTTCACCAGCAAGGTTTCGGTGCCCCTCATGGCCAAACTGGACATTGAGTCGGCTTTGCGACTCCTCCCACTGCACCCTGAATCCTTTCAGTACATGGGCTTTCAGGTTGCCGCAGGGATACTTTATTGACCGGTGTTTGCCCATGGGGTGTTCTATTTCATGCACCCTTTTTGAAATGTTCAGTTCTTTCCTCCATTGGTGCATTGGGGTGGGTGTAAAGCACCCTTTCCTCATGCACTGCTTGGATGATTTTTTATGCGTTGGACCGCCGAGCTCTGATTCATGCGCCCAGGCTCTGTTCTCTGCCAGGGCGCTTTTTTGGAGTTTGGGTGTCCCCATTGCCGCGGATAAGACGGAGGGTCCTGCCACATGTTTGTCATATCTCGGGATCGAGATTGATACGGTGCCCTCTGCCGGCCTGCCGTTCCCCTGAAAAAAGTGCAATCAGTCCTGGGGCTGCTTAATTTTGCTTGTAGGGTCATCCCTATTGGTCGAATTTTCTGCTGCAGACTCGAAAAGGCCATTGCAGGCGTTAAACTGGCTCACCATTTTGTGCATTTCATGGGTGATATTCGGGAGGATATGACGGTGTAGATGAATTTTCTTAGCGGATTTAATGGGGTGCATATCTGGCTCCCATCTGTGGCGTTCAACCATGAATTGGCCCTATTCACGGACACCGCGGGATCAAAAGGTTTTGGGGCATACTTTCAAGGGGAATGCTGTGCCTCCCCTTGGCCACTTTCCTGGGTGCAGGCGGGGCTCACTGCAAATTTGTTGGTCCTGGAGCTGTTCCCAATTGTCGTAGCAGTGGATCTCTGGACAGAGACACTGCGTGACCGGGATATTGTTTTCTGGTGTGACAATCTGGGAGTAGTGCAGGCCCTCAACAAACAGTGGGCTTCATCTCCGCCAGCCATTAGATTAGTTAGGTATTTAGTTCTTAAATGTCTGAAGTTCAACATTAAGGGGTTATCCAAGGGTGGATAACCACATAGCAGATGCGCTTTCCTGCTTTGACTGGCCCAGGTTCAGGGAGCTGGCGCCACAGGCCCGGTTGGATGGATTATCATGCCCTTATCATCTCTGGCAGATTGTTCAGCCGGCTTGAAGGCTCTGGTTCACAGCTCTCTGGCCCTGGTCACGCTGCAAGCTTACAAAAGTGCGTGGCGTCAGTGGGTGTCTTACAAGGCGTCAAAGGCCGGTCAAGGTAAGTCGGATAGAGTGTCATTCTTGCAGTGGCTTTGGGCACAGTACCAAGCGGGGAGATTGCGAGCGTCCATGTCCCCACTCCTTGCAGGTGTGTCCTATTTCTCAAAACTGTATGGCCAGTCCGATGTCACAAAAAGTTTCCTGGTTGCTAGGATTTTGAACGGTTGGGCGAGACGACAGCCGCCCGTCCCTGATTCACGTAGGCCCATTGATATATCCACTATTAACCGTTCATTAATGTAGTTCCTTCCATAGCACATAATCCATTTGAAGTAGCGCTTTTTAAAGTAGCTTTTTACTGGGCTTTCTTCGGTGCCTTCCGTGTGTCCGAGCTGTTTGCTCGGAGCAAGGCAGCAGCAGACTCTGGGCCTTTGTGCAAAAATGTTATTGTAGAAGACCATTCCGCCTCCTGCTTGGTTCACAAAACCAACACGGACCAAGCAGGACGGGGAAGGTGGATTACAGTCCAACACCATCCTGACCCTTCCATATGCCCTCTAAAGCTAGTGCAGGGCGTATTTAAGTTGTGGAACATCAGGTGGTAACAATTGGCTAGCGCACCAGGATTTTACGCTCCTTACACGATACCGATTTACGATGGTCCTAAAGGGCTGCTTACGGAGCTTGGGCTTGGACGCTTCGCGGTATGGGACTCACTCCTTCCGGATTGGCGCTGCGACTTCAGCAGCCGCTGATGGCCGTTCATCGGGGGCCATTATGGCCCTTGGTGGATGGAAGTCACAGGCATATAAAAAATACATTAGGTTGGATAAGGTTTAGTGATAAGTATACTTTATGGTATTTAAGTGTGTAGCTTGTGCTTGGGCCAAGGCGAGTTAGTTTATTGTAAACGCCTGCCTTCCGGGGGGGTCACAAGGGGCGTTTCTCCTATATTTCTCCCCCTTATCGGAGTGCCTGATTGGCCGTGGTTACCCTGGGGGTTTCAGGAGTTGTCCTCCCTTTGTTAGGCCGCCATAGTTCACTGGATGTGCACCCCCCTCTTACCTTCCTTACTTCTGTTATCCCTTGCTTGTATTGGTTTAATTTTACAGGTTGTGATTTAATGGTTTATATCTGGTATACATTTACGGCTATGTGCCATTTTCTTTGCAGATCCGGTCTCTCAAGATTCCTGTGCTTTAGTTATAGGCCACTCATATATATATTGGACAAAGGAGTTTGTGGATAGACAAGGGGCCCCGTGTGAGCTTCCCGGGTGGGACATTGACTGGCCTGGGGTTAGAGGGATGCATTGGGACTTATTTGCGGCACTGTTTAACTCGGCAGTGACCCATTACGGCCTTCCTGATTGTCTTATTCATTTGGGGGGGAACGATTTAGTTCATAGTAAGTCCTGCATTTTCGCATGCGGTTAAACGTTAATTGTCCTTGATTCACGCCTCTTGCCCTGATTTGACAATCTTTTGGTCACGAATCATCTGTAGGAGATCGTGCCACGGTTCTCGGTCCATTCAAGCTTTAGATAAGGCCCGCAAGAAACTGAATAGGTCACTTACCAAATTTATATTTTCCATTGGGGGTAGGATGATTATTCACCCAGATATCTCATACCTGGACCAATCCCTCTATAGGCCTGATGGTGTGCTTCTGTCAGACAAGGGTATGGGTATCTTTCTTACTAGCATATTTGGAGCCCTAAGAGATTTTTCAGATGCCGGGCGGTAGGTGATGGAGGACACCTTCGCTTTGGCGGTAGCTGAGGGGAGTCAGTATTAGCGGGCCCATAGGTAAGGGCTCAGTTTAGATATGGTACGGCATGCTCCTTGATGAATATCAGGTAGGCCTAAGCCTAGCGGCAGGTTCCTGATCTGCTGGCGCGGTACCCCCACGACAAGGGCTGTCTGTCCTCTTACATATGGTCATCGGTGGAGAGTGCTAACTCCTACTCCTGCTATTTGCCACCTTAGATACCCTAAATCATAATAGTCTTACCAATGCCAATTAATAAATCCATGCCCCCTTTTAAAATCCAATAAAAGTCTCTGTTTCATTACTTCATAGGAGTTGTGTGAGTGGTGTGCGCAGAATGTCAGTCATAGGTAGTTTAACATTAAAAATGAACTTAATGGTGCCCAATTTTGGCTTAGTGCCCTGGGCGACCGCCCCTATGGCACACCCCTAGTTACGGCCCTGCTTTGGAGAAGCATGTCGGTGCCTGACATTCATCCTTATGCCCTGCAGTTTGAGGCCTGGAAATCTGTAGTGTATGGGGGCCTATTTTCAGATGGAGGCCTGTGACGGTAGTCCCATTAGCCCCATTGTCCCATTGCCCTAAAGTAGGTAGTTCGAAGCAGGCAGATTATGAAATGTTTCCTCTCATAGAAACATACTTTATAGTACTTTATAGTATACAAAATGACATAAAAAATGTACTTCCCATAATACTTTGTCATCCTCAGAATGTAAACAGTGCCAGATGATGTGTATGCAACTTGGTTATAAATTCATATATTCTATATCTGTGAAATTACTTTTATTACTAATGATAATTGTGCAATCATTGTTAGAAATAAATTAATATCTATGTATGAATGGGACCTTGTAAAACTTCTGTTTTCCTGACATCAACTCACTTTATTTTCTATAGAATTTGCTGAGAATAATCTTAAATATGCAGGAATGTTTATTGTTAAATTTTTATTTTAGCATCAAAACATTTTACACTGAGAATTTGTGTCAAATAATAAGTGTGATTCTAAGTAAAAAAAATATATATATATAAAATATTGCATAAAATTTTAACTTAATTGAATGATAATGTATTTGCACTTAATAGTCACTGGTATATGGCCTAGAATGTTGCTGTATAATGTATAGCTTATCTGATCAGTCATACAAAAACATACAAAAAAAGATTTTACTATTTTATTTATGTTAGGTTAGAATTGTGTTCACAGACAGAGAAAGCTCTCCATTAGATGGTACAGTAAATGTTAAAGATTCAAAAAATAAAATAAATACTAGTAATATACAATAATATTTGTTGCTTAACTAAGCAGGATATTTTAACTATGACCTATGTACACTAATTCATGTCTATGGGGTAGATCCAGACCTAAGTGCTCATTACGTTACGTTGCATAGCGTATTTACACTAGCGTATTTTCTATGCACTCCCATAGACACTTCCCTCGCTCGTGCGTACTTTGGTCATTTGACACTTCCCAAACCCTACCTTAACTGTTCAAAGCATAAGTACTGATGTACGTAATAGATTCTCGTGCGTAATGGCCTAAGCTGGCCCATACTGTGCGATTTAAATGGCTCCCTCCACCTACAAACTTCGGGTGTTGTATGGATGACACTCCCCTTTGCTCGTAATTACGCTGATGGTACGTACGATAGGAGTTAAGTGGCGTAACATCTGCCGTGCGCATGCGCAGTGAATACAAATAGGCGATTTTATGTCAGCGGCTAGCGTAAAATCGGTAGCGTACGTAGCTCAGGATCTGGCCTAATATATTTAAATTGTAATATAAACATTTGATAACAATATAAAATAATTATTGCAATAATAACCTTGTTAAAAAGTTCTTTTTTCCAGTAACTCATCCCCCCCCCAAATATAGAACAAATAGCCTTTGTGTCTGTATCACACTGTGTTGTATTACTTTGACCCAATCCCATCAATCTGTCTCAACTGGATAATGACCTGCAATCACTTTCTTTCAGGGGAGTCCATAAATTTCCCAAGATTCCCTTCTTCTTTGAATGACTCCTTATGTTCATTGCCATTTGGTCAAATATTCTCTTTTTCAATTGCTAAATAGCCAGGCACATGGATCATTCTGTGCAGAGACACCCGGATGGTCTGTGTTGATTTTCTATATTCAAGTCTTTTGTAAAAGTCTTTAAATACTACATGCCAGCGCTCAGAGGGGTTCCAGCTTAAGCCAAACCACATCACAGGCCACTGCTTCTCATTAACATGAACCCATCTTATGATTGAATTGAGTTCTTCCTTGTAATCCATGAACTAACTCCTTAGAACAAATAGGAAAAAGGGATGATGGAGTCTTTAGGTATTAGGAAAATGCTGTGTAACATAATTAAGGGGAGACAGCTCACAGATGAGATTAAGATACATTACTAGCTTTAAGAGTTGAAGTCCTGGTGTTTTTCTGATATCCACATCAATAACCGTCTGTCTTATTCTTTTGTCCTATCCCTATGAAGTCAGAAGGATAGTAACTTTCATAATGAGTAAATGCCACACATTGAAGTGTATACAATCTGTAGCATATTATGTTCTAAATAGTACATTAAAACATTGTGGTATTCTTATTCTATTTACTAGAAGGAAACTAGATATTTATTATTGGAAACAAATTAAGTGTAATATATTGATAGTTACATATACAGGATGAGTAAAGGTCCACTGCACTATATTTTTTAAATATTTTAAATGCATAGTGATCAAAAACAATATAACTTCAATAAAATGTTTTTTGACTAAAAGCATTAAAGCTATAACCATTAAATTTAGGATTAAATAATTCTGTAATGTGACCTTCTTAAAATATCATGTATAAAGTTGAAATATGCAGGAACACAATGCAAATGGAATTTGTAGCTCTGTATAGGCAAGAAATGACCATAATAACTGATAGGGTAAAAAAAGTTGTGGGTAGGTGTTTAAAATTAGTAGAGATGATCTTTGAGATCTTCAGTCCTCCACATTTTAAAAAGCTCCTCTGTTTACCTACTCCAGGGCCGGACTGGCCATCTGGCAGTTCTGGCAAATGCCAGATGGGCTGCTGGAGGGATAGGCCGGTTCTTTGCTACAGAAAGTGGCTGTTGGAAGCAGCTGAGATTATCACTGAAACTTGCAGCATCGTTAGCATACTGCAAGCAGCTCCGCATAGAACTTTCTCACAAGCCTTTCCTGGCGACTGCTAATCAACCAATTAGGTAGCAGATAATGCTGTTCTGTAACTCCATGATTGGCTTCTGCTGCTGCTGCTATGTACCGCCCCCCACTTCCTGCACAGTCCATCTCGGCACAGCTCCCTGCTGATAAAGTAAATATGTGTGTGTGTGTGTGTGTGTGTGCCTAAAACTGTGGTTTGTGTATGTAAACAATTTTGTTTTGTGGGAGTATTGTGTGTGCATGTTATTTTATATGTGTGTTTGTAGATATATAGCTGTATTTACCTATATCTCGTATTATAGTGTGTGTGTATAATATGTATGGTATGTAAGGAGTGTATAGTGTATATAGTGGTGTGTGTGTGTGTGTGTGTGTGTGTTTGTATAGCTGTATTTACTAATATGTGTGTGTGTAGATGTACAGGTGTATTTACCTATATCTGTATGTTTGTGTGTAGATATATAGCTGTATTTACCTATGTGTTTGTGTGTGTATGTGTGTGTGTATATATATATATCTGTATTTACCTATGTGTGTGTTTGTAGATATATATAGCTGTATTTGCCTATATTTGTGTATGTGTTGATATATATAGGTGTGTGTGTGTGTATAGGTATACAGTATGGATATATATCTTTTTTTCTTTTTGACTATGCAGCTGATTCAGCTAAAATGTTCTATGCAGAGTTGTATGATTCTGTTCAAACATGCAACTCTGAATAGCCCGTATCTACGGGCCTTGTTGTAAAAAAATAAAAAAAAGACGCATTCAGAGTTGTAGTAGCTACGACCGCAGGTTCCGTATCCATTTTTTTATGTTTTTTTAAAATTAATATTAAAACTAAGCCCCCCTGCCGGCCCCTTTCACTGCAATAACTAAAATGAATAAATAATATCGTCCCTACAGGGCATGCTGATGCTCCTAGTGCTACAATAACCTGCATGCCAAAGGATGCCAGGGCATGCTGGTGCTTGGAGAACCACAAGTGCCATCCAGGGCCCGCTGTGCCAACTTAATGTACCCCAGAGTAAAACAATAAAATTTAACTTAATGTCCCCCAGAGTAAAACACTAAAATTTAGGGCCTGCCATTCCTGAGGGGGGGGGGGGATATTGGCCAAAATAAATCCATAGGGAGACGAAGCAAAACATGTCCTGCACCGCACTGAATATTTAAATAAAAAAAACACACCTTTCCTCATTTAAATATTGTGGAACTCCTAGTTCCACTGCCGCAGTATATAGTGCTGGAAGTGGGCTGATATGCGGCGGTATGGCATACCGGCACTTCTAGCAGTGACTGTGAGACAGCTTTGAGTAAAAATACAGCTGCTCATAGAATTGTAAGATTCCATGAGCAGCTGTATTTTAACTCAGAGCGGTCTCACAGAGGACAGCTGCTGCCCATTGAAGGAGCTGGCTGTGCCGCAGCTCTGGGTAAAAGACGAAAGCGTGAGCTATTGTCACTTGAGCATCTTTAGACTGCAGAGTCCGCCGTAGAGGAGAGAGCCGGAAGACACAGGAAAAGGTAAGTTTATTAGTTGGTTTAAAAAGTAGTTTGGGAATGGGGATTTGTAATGGGGGATTGGGAAGTTGGACTGGAAAAGGACAATAGGGCTAAATGGACACACAGAGGGGCAATAATTCTTGCTGGACACAAAACGAGGAGCAATAAGGCTGGGTGGAAACAATTAAGGTGGGGCGCAATAAGGCTGGCTGAACACAGGAGGGGCAATAAGGCTTGATGGACACTCATAAAGAGGGGGCTATAAGGCTGAGTGGACGCATAAGGCTTGGTAAAGTTAAGGAGGGGGCAATAAC
>WWET01000114.1:269321-285073 GCA_011038615.1 Limnodynastes dumerilii
AGTGTCCTGTCCAAGAAGCTGCCCCGAGTAGGCTGGATGAAAAACTTGAATGCTTAAATACCAGGGTCCAGAGGAGGTGAGCGATGGGAGCTGCGGTGGAGTCCTTCAGTCCTGCGTCTATCACTCTCTGACGTGTTTCAGGGCATGGCTCCTATGGGGTCCTTGATTCTTTTACTGATTGGAATGCATTCCAACCTATTCAGACTTAATAGCAATGGATCGGATCCAGACATCCAGAAATGGGACATATTTTGTGCAGCTCCCTCACCACAACTTACAAGACACTCTCCTCCTTCACCGCTCCATACCTCTCCTCTCTTATCTCCATCCAAACTCCCTTCCGTCCACTCCGCTTCGCTGGTGACCGCCGCCCCCAACCTGATAACTACTTCTCACTCCCGCATCCAAGACTTCTCCCAGGCTGCCCCTCTCCATTGGAACAACCTAACACATTCTATCAAGCAATCCAGCACACTCCAGTCCTTCAAATGCTCCCTTAAAACCCACTTCTTCAGGCTAGCCTACCCTTCCTCCAACTAAGCTTACTTGTCCTCCCCATCTTCACCACTGTGTCTCCTGTTTGTTCACCGTCTCTCACTTAGCATGTTAGCTTTTATGAGCAGGGTCCTCCTTCCTCCTGTCTTCCCTCTACCCTATCATCACCTTTTTCGATCTACTGTCTATCTCTCTCTTTATTCATCTGCTCCTACACACTTACCCAGCATCTTTGTTTTCCACACACATTGTTTTGATATTTTTGTATTGTATTTAATTTTTGCTTTATATATGTATTGTATTCCTTCATATTTTTTACCCTCTTAATTATTGTTTATCCAAATATTGTCTTTGCTATTGCCTCTGTAAGGCGCTGCGGATACTATGTGGCGCCTTATAAATAAACGTTAATAATAATAATAATAATAATAATATTCTTCTGGATCTATACTTTTGTACTGGATATTTTTTCAATGCAAGTGTATGTCGGGGGTGGGGGGTAAGTATGTACAGTGTGGGCGTGCTAAGCTCCTTCCGTTTATCCAGACTAATATTAAAGTAGTGGTTAGGGATTGTAAGTGCTGTCACATCTATGCGTTCACGGATGGTTGGATCCAATGGGAATGCAGCATGTGGGGACTGAAGTCTGGATCCGCTTTACATTTCTGAAAGAGGAGATTGGATGACTCTTCATGTGGGCTTATCCTCCAGTCCATTACTATTAAGTCTAAATGGGTAGCAATACATTCCAATGAGTAAGCACAGATGTGTTGCATGCACAGTGTGGAGTAGTGGCAGCAATCTGATTGAAATGCACACACCATATATTATTTCTCACTTTAAAATATATTTAGCCTCTGAAAGTTTTCTGATCCAAACTTCTGTACTTTTGGAATGCTCTTACCTTGGAAAACCTAAGGTAACACAGGACCTTGAGTGGTTCTGCCTTACACCACTGAGTGTTGCGTAGGTTCCCTCCAGGTGCTCCGGTTTCCTCCCACACTCTAAGAATATGCTAGTAGGTTATTGACCAACCCTAGTCTGTTAGCATTAGCGAACTATAAGCTCCTATGGGGCAAGCACTAAAGTGAATGACAAAATCCTTTTCTGTACAGGGCTGTGTATTAGTGGCACTATAATTCTATTGTTCCTAATAGACTGGGAGTGGTTACAATGCAAATGCATAGATGTCTGGATATCTTATGTCCCTCTACTAATAAAAGTGGACCCGAGATCTGGATCTGAGTTATGGAAAGGGGGCATTTTCCAAACACTCAGATTAGAAAATGGCCCAAACGGTCCATTATATTAATCGTTTTCTTTTGGATCCTACAGGAAAATAGGAAGTGTGGTTTTGGCCTTCAAATTCTTGTGTAGTTCACTTAGGGCACACTTTGACCATTTATTAGTAGCAGATTACTCATTTGTGGCGTGTTTACACATACATTTTAACTCACAATGTTTCATTATCATTATTCAAACATCTAATAAACAGGCTTTTATAGATATTTAATTTTAGTTAGCACCTAAATAAAAATACAGTTGAGGTTTTATGTGTCTTTTTTGGTCTTTTCAAAAGTGCAGCAAATTATTTTGTTTACTGTATGTGGCGTCTAGCGTTCCTTGTTTTTTTATTTCACGTACTTTCATTTCTTTAGGATTTGTTTAGACTGTACTATACAAACAGTTAGTCAAGAAGTAAGGTACTTTTATTCATTAATTCATTATTAGACGTTTTCAACAGATTAAAGTAGTGGTACATTTTTTTAAGTATTTATAAAGAATTTTTTCTTATAATGATCTTATCTAATAAAAAAAGAAAGAAGAAATGGCTTTCTTTTAAATGTATATCCAGTAAATAAATATATACCTAGCTTACCTAAAATAGTTAAGCTTCTGTAATGTCTAATTTGATTTATTTATATTTGAACTGTGTCTCTTGGATTAAAATGCACATCTCAAGTTACCTACATAGGCGCATTATAATGTATCTGAATATTATCATAGGTATACATCTCCAGTACAGCCTCTATTCGGAAATTGTGTTGCTAAATCAAATCAAATTACTATTCTATTCCAAAGAACAACAGTGATTGGTATAATCATGCCAGAGTTTTCATTCTTGTCAGTTGTCACACCAACAGGAGCTGACAAGTGTTTCATTAGGCCTGCAATGTAGTACACTCTATGTATATTTGCGTGCCTCAGCATGATACTCTTATATTCTATGCTGTTTACCTGGAATACTGCCTTTATTCATGGCATAAAATAGCTAACTATGATTATTCAAACAAAAAAAAAATCTGTGTACACAATCTGACATTTATTACTATGAAACTATAATCAGTATTAGTCCCATAGGCCTTTAATGCATTATAACATTGCTTAGCATAAGGTTTTGCTGTGCTATTTCATAGTTTCAGATTTTAAGATGCCTTTTATGTACTAAATATAAGCTCCTGAAACAAACAATCGTTTCTAATGACAAATAAATGGGATTTTGTGGCAAATAACCATTTTATTTAAAGTAGAAATAATTTTACAAAGTATTTGCACGGATAGCTGTGTGACTGAACCTACTTATCTAATGTAAGAATAATTCTGATTAAGTAATGTCGGTAGGAAGACTACTTAGAATACGTTGCAATACATCGCAATTGAAATACTAAAAGTAATTTAGTATGTTTAATTAAGACGTTCCATGAAATATATATATATATATTTATCATTAACTGACAGGTCAAACAGCAACTGCTAAACAAGTTTGTTCTATGCATATGAGAAAGTTGGGAATGCATGTGTTAACAATGACAAATCCCAAATGTATTGCTGGTGCATGATAGCAAACAATAAAGGGACTGGCACACTGTCAATAATATGTATATAAAAGGACAACGGGCAACTTTACTTTATTTGCATAAATCACGCCATTTATTTCATTATGGTATTGTGTGGTGGTTGGATGACTGAGTCCTGTGCCGTTTGCTGTTTAAAGTAATGTCGGTAGGAAGACTACTTAGAATACGATGCAATACATCGCAATTGAAATACTAAAAGTAATTTATTATGTTTAAGACGTTCCATGAAATATATATATATATTTTTATCATTAACTGACAGGTCAAACAGCAACTGCTGAACAAGTTTGTTCTATGCATATGAGAAAGTCAGGAATGCATGTGTTAACAATGACAAATCCCAAATTTATTGCTGGTGCATGATAGCAAACAATAAAGGGATTGGCACACTGTCAATAATATGTATATAAAAGGACAATGGGCAACTTGACTTTATTTGCAGAAATCACGCCATTAAGCCCCGCCCCCCATGCTGGCCTCTATTTCTTTCCTCCAAGATCTCTTAGAGGGAAGAAATAAAAAGTAGGCAATCCTTGTTTAATCTTGTCTGAGTTACCACTGCTATTCAGTTGCATTATTACACACAGCTGTGTTTAGTATTTTGTCCCTCAGAGTCTTCTATACCTTCTCTCTACTAAAGCAATGCATTCTGGGAATCTCAGACTCTATTACCATGCTCTTCTAGTGTTATGTGTCCCTCATTTCTCCCAACTAATGGGTACATAGCATTGCTGTTTTACCACTCAATTTTCATGCTTTTTATTGCATCAGTTCTTCAGATATCTACCCATTTCATTGTTTATTGGAAGGGATGCTTTAGCTGTATATAAAGCCAGGCCACAGGGCAGGTAATGTGAAAATATAAGATACAAAAAACAGGCCCTCCATACCAACCATTATATAACACCAGGGGCCGGATTTCCTAAGGGCCGAGGAAAAATATTGTCAAATCACCGTTGTTGCAAATCCGGTCAGAGGGTATAAATAGGGCCCATTAGTGACAAGCCTCATTAGCTGGCGGGACAGCCAGGAGGAAGGAGCGTTATGCCTGCACAAGACAGGAGAAGAAGCCGGTTCAGAGTCCAGACGTCGCCTGTCAAGAAAGAAGACACATAATTGTGAGTATTAAACAGCTTTTAAAATATATAATTGACTTAAATAATAATAATAAAAAAAATAGCTTGCCAACATAAAAAACACATTGAGGTAACGGTGGCCAGCATTAATTTAGATAAGAAACCGGAGGACGTTATCTATTAGCAAAATACACGGGGGAACAGATATCAGTTATATTTATGTTGGGAGACCAGATATCAATTATATTTATGACTTGGAAACAGATAACAATTATATTTATGACGGGGGACCAGATAACAATTATATTTATGAAGGGGGACCAGATATCAATTATAGTTATGATGGGGGACCAGATATCAATTATATTTATGATGGGGGAACAGATATCAATTATATTTATTATGGGGGCAGAGATATCAATATTATTTATGATGGGGAAACAGATTAGGCATTTATTTATGATGGGTGACATGATGAGGCTTTTATTTATTAATGACGAGTGATATTGATTTATATGGCGGCATGCCAGTAACCTTTGGCATGCTGGCATGCTGTCGTGTATGGTACTAAAAGGCATATCATTCCCTGCAATACATGGACATACTGTGCCTTATAGTGCTATATGCCTCAGTATGCTAAAGGTTAATAGCATGCCGCGGCAGTAATTTCGCTTAATCTTAATGGTTTTTTACTTTTTTTTTTTTTAAAGGTGTTTTTTTTAACAAAGTAAGTACCGATTTCTAGGAAATTGACACTCACACCCACCTGTATTTTCTCTCTGGAGTTAGAGGCGAGTGTACAGAGATTTTACATGCTCTGAGATTTGTATGCTCTGCCTTTTGAAACTCACCATAGTGATTTATATTACGGCGAGTTTCACTAACCCTCACCTCCAGAGACTTCAGCCTGAATTTACATTAGTAAATTCAGCGCTTTAAAACTCGACGGAGATTGCATGTAATCTCCAGCGAGTTACACTAAATCGATTTTAGTAAATTTGTCCCCATGTGTCAGCACTCAGCACATACATAAATAAAAAGTTTAGTTTAAAATATATTGTGAATAAACTATATTGGGTTAAAAATTCACCTGACCAGCATCAAGCCACCTCCTGTGGGTGAGTCCCTATCTGTTTGCTATATGTGTACTCAGGAGGTCTGTATTAAGACACTCCTTCATTGAATTGTGCAGTGGCCATATTGGGAGGGGTCAGGCTCCCAAAGTAAACTAGTAACAGTAACAAGAAAACACTAGGCCAGATTTTATAAGCTGCAGGTTTGGAAAATGTTGCCTATAGCAACCAATCAGATTCTAGCTCTCACTTTCTTTTTACATACTAGAGAATGTCAGCTAAAATCTAATTGGTTGCTATGGGCAACATCTCCACTTTTCCAAACCCACAGCTTAGTAAATCTGGCCCTAGAGGGTTTTTTTTTTTTAATGGTAAAATGGATTACATAGTTGACGTACATACACAATGCACCTAAAATGAACTATAGATTCTGTTCATATCAAGGTTCATGCTTACTAGTTTTATTATATTTTCATCCCTGATGATAAAAATGTGTTTATTGCATGGATAAGAGAGTAGAGTCTGAAACAGATCATTGATCATTGCCAATCAATACAACCACACAAAAAATATTAACCTGACATTTAAAAATCTCCCAAAATCTTTTTCACATTGTCATTATGGGGTATTGTATGTAGAATTTATTCCATTTTGGAATAAGGCTGCAACATAACAAAATGTGGAAAAAGTGAAGCGCTGTGAATACTTTCGGGATGCACTGTATATTTCTCTGACTCTTCCACTGTATCTCCCCAAATAATCTTTTATCTCGCCGCTGTTTTTTTGTCTTCTTCCCCCTCTCTGCAGCTCTTTTGTTCATAGCCTCAGTTTATTTTCCCTTTTCAACCTTTCTATCCTCACTTACTTATAAACCCACTCCTCCATTATTCATCCATTACTGCTGACTCCAAAGCTCCTCAACTTTTATCTCCACAGTCTTTCTTTTACTTCTCCCAACTGTTCTCCACAGCCTTCCTGTTACTCCAGTCTATCTGTTTTCCACAGTCTTTCTGCTGCTCCATTCTATCTGTTTTCCACAATCTTCCTATTAATTCAGTCTATCTGTTTTCCACACTATTCCTGTTACTCAAATCTCTCTGTTTTCCACTGCCTTCCTATTACACCAGTTCATCTGTTTTCCACAGTCTGCCTGTTACTTCAGCCTGTCTGCTGTCCACAACCGTCCTATAACTCCCTCAGTCTTCTCAATAGCCTCTCTCTCTTACTTTCCCTATATGCTCTCCAAGCCTTCCTTTTATTCCCCCTATAGGCTTTCTACAGCCTTTTGTGTTGCTCTCCCTAAATGCTCTCCAAGTCTTCCTATTAATCCCCCTATATGCTTTTCAAGCCTTTTTATTAATCCCTTTATATGCTCTCTAAACCTTTCTGTTAATCCCCATGTATGATCCCCAAGCCTTTCTGTTAATCCCCATATATGGTCATCACAGCCTTTTTATTACTCTCTCTATAAGCTCTCCAAGCCTCTCTGTTACTCTCCCTATAGTATCTGCTATCAAACTTAAACCATAAAACCAGAATTAGAGCAGGGTTGCCAACTTTTCATTGCTTCCCTCTGGGAGATCCCAGAGGGAAGACATAGATGACCGCATGGGGACTGGTCTTGAGGATGTGATTTATGCAAAGTGCATCTGAGGCCCCACCCCTATGTTTTCTCTCACAGCATCAAGTCCTGCACTGTCTATAGCAGCACTAGAAATAGCTGTGTTTCTAGGTAGGGGGCGGGACTGCTTGAATTTCGAGAGTCTCACTAATGTCCCGGGAGTAGAAAGGTTAAGATTAAATATAAAGATATTAACAAAAAAGAGAAGAATGACTGCACGGATATTCTCAAACATTTAAAAGAGAAAATATCAATAATTACTAAAGTAATTATCACAAAATGTAACACCAAGTCAAAATAAGAAAGGAGGGTGCTACAATATGGCCATAAGTAGTTTGAAGACAAAGTTGGGTTCCAAGACAGGTTCCCACAAAAGCGCCATAGATATAAGTGCACACCCCCTTTAAAAATTAACCTTTAATTTAAAGTCAGTGAAAAAAGTATAATAAAAAAGCCATGCGAATATTAAGTAGCATAATATCGTCGATATAAACAGTAAATTGATAACCATATAAAGGACAAAATAGTGGCAAATATTTGCAATAATTACTGTCATCAATGACCCACAGTAAATACAAAAAATCCACAGGTACGCCGGAGCTACAAAACGCGGGACGCCGCCAAGTCGTGAGACTTGAGTGTGAGCAGACAGTACAATGTAGGGAGCTGGTATTGCTGGAAGATCTGTCCCTAGCTCACAAAACAAAAAAGCAAAACAAAAAAACTGCCTCACGGCGGCGCTTCACTCCCGAGGGAGCCCTTGCTGACCCTGCGAATAATATGAAGTTGGTAACGGTCTTACTGCCATAAAAAGCAGCAAGGACGGGGACGGCTTGGAAGCGGCCCGCGGCAGAGGTCCGGACACCTGCACGTGGATCAGCCGACGTGCATTTCGTTATATGGTTATCAATTTACTGTTTATATCGATGCTATTATGCTACTTAATATTCGCATGGCTTTTTTATTATACTTTTTTCACTGATTTTAAATGTGATTATTAAAGGTTAATTTTTAAAGGGGGTGTGCACTTATATCGATGGCGCTTTTGTGGGAATCTGTGTTGGAACCCAACTTTGTCTTTAAATATAAAGATATGTAGCATGTGAGTACTATTTGTAAAGCAGAGTAACATGATTTTTCTCAGGTCCATACTTGCACCTGCCTTGCCCTTAAAAAAAGGTGTAAGTGCACACAATCGCCATAGGATCGCCTTAAAATCGCTGTTTACAAAAGTGACATGTAGTAGGGGCGCTTTTAGACAAATCACAGGCAATTATGCATCCAGCCCTATGTAACCTAAAAAAGCAAGTCCTAAATTGCATGCAGATGAGTGTTTGGTGTGGTTGACAATGGAGGGAATTTTTTGGTCACATATATCTGTGCTCATTAATGCTGGTGTGGCAGCTATTCTATCAGTCACACCAAGTATGGAGGAGACTGAGCATCACCAGTCCCAGGTTCAGCGCACGCATCGCATAATCCAACAGGTATGTGTGTTTAGTGTGCATTTGCACCTGGACTCCCTGTCTGACCAAGAGGTTATGTAACTGTTTAGGCTTAACCGTGCAAACCTCCTGAGAGTTTATGAGCAGGTGAGGAGGGATTTGGAATCACCAACAGGTCATTCACATGCATTGTCTGGGATGCATAAATTAATGTGTGTTCTACACTTTCTTGCAACTGGTTCTTTCCATGCTGTCACAGGGAGAGTGGTGGGACTTTCACAGCCCAGTTTTTCACGTCACTTGACTCATGTGTGAGAGTGCACTAAAGAAACTTGCGCAAACATATATTTGGTTCCCAAGCCAGGAGTCACATTGGCGCACCCACAAGTTAGCATTCTATAGTATCTCAGGATTTCCAAATGTCCTGGGTGCTAGAGATTGCACTCATATACCTCTGAGACCACCTAAATGCAGAGCACATGTGTATGTGAATCTCCATCATTTTAATTCTCGGAATGTATAGGTGGTGTGTGATGCAAAAATGAAAATTTTGAGTGTTTTTGCTGGCTACCCTGGGTCATGCCATGATTCCTATATTATGAGGCAGTCATCCCTGTATTCCAATTTTGAAAATGGCATAGGACCGTATTCAGACTTCCGTCGGCGATTGGGCCCCAAATATACGCAACTAAGTGGCAGGTCGGAGCAGGTTACACCCACCAGTAAAAACACTTCCCTCGCTTCCTACAGCCGGTCCTAAACTTAGACCAGCATTGACTTGCCCTATCTGGCCGCACTCACTTCCGGCCTTATGTGTATTAGTTGCGGATATTTGCGGCCCTAACTCTGTAAGCGCGCCCACTTTCCCTCATTTCAATGCCTCCCCCCGCCCATTTCTATGCAAATCCTTAGGTCCGTATATTTCCGCCGCACTTAGGGTCACATTATTCCTCGCCCGATTCACAAGTCCGTCCCTTAGCCATTTCCGACCTTAACGTCAACGTAGACGGTGTATCACTATTGCTACGCATGCGCAGTTGATGCAAAATTGATCCGATCCTAAAAATACACACGGAAATTTTCAAACTTTTGATCTTTGAATACAGCCCATAATGCCTGAGAGCTGGCTGCTGGGTAAGTGGTTTATTTTTGTGGTGTCAACTTGTATGCATGTAAATACTAAATAATTATTTGTAACGTTTTTTTCTATTCATAGAGGACTCAGGATATGGGTGTCGCTCCTGGCTGATGACTCCTCTATTGAATCCACATACTGCTGGGCAACACAAATATAATGAGGCACACATAGGTAGATCCAGACCTAAGTGCTTGTTACGTTTCATCACGTAGTGTATTTTCTAGGCACTCCCCTCGCTCATGGGTGTTTTACGCTTGCCAAACCCTACCTTAACTTTTCAAAGCGTAACTACTGACGTATTTTAAGGCTTCATGTACATAAGTGCCTAAGCACGCCCATACTGTGCAATTTAAATGTCTCACCCCGCCTCAGAAGCGTAAACACGGGTGTCATATGGCTGTCTCGTCCCTTTGTTCATAGTTATGCTGTTGATACGGGGCTGGTATGTACGTTCTGAGTTACGTGTCGTAATATCGGCCGTGCGCATGCGCAGTAAATACTAATGGCCGATCAGCGGCTAGCGTAAAATCGCTTGCGTGAGTAGTTTAGGGTCTGGCCCATAGCCACTTGAGGAGGGATAGAATGTACCTATTAAAAACAAGGTTCAGGTGTTTTGGTAAATCTGGTGGTGTGTTGCTTTATAATCCTGCAAAGGTTTCAGATATTGTGCTTGTTTGTTGTCTCCTGCATAATGTAGCCCTAAACCAACAATCCCCTGACATTATAGCAGTTGCAACTGCAAGATGCTCCTTTACTATCTGGAGATGTGCTTTCTACAGATGGTGGGAGGCAGATAAGGGATCATTTAATTATAGGAATAGGAATTGTTTTTTTTACATGTAAGTACATTTGGTTGTGTTCAAATTTTACAAATAATATTAATTGTACCTGTATTTGTAATTTGGTTATGGGAATTATGTTTATTTGAACCAAAATAAACATGCAGAAAATGTCAGCGACATATTTATGGTGTTTAACATGTTGATTATTACATGTTAAACTATACATAGATGGGTTAAATGTATCCTAATGATTTTACTTTTGATCCCTACAGAAACATACATTAGGAAGATCTTTCTGACAATTGTCATGACATTATACTCACCATGCAAAATTTCAGTGTATCTGCTGTGTCTTCATAGTCTGAATCCCGTGCCTGTGATGGTCCGGCAACTGTAAAGATTGAAAGATTACAGACATGTCAAAATACAAGTATATATGACCAAAAAGAACAAGGAAAACCATTTTTCTATGGAATATGTTAAACCATTAGAAGCACAGACATTACCTTCAGCATTCGGAGTATCAGTGTCACATACATTAACACCGTCCAGCACATCAACGGAGAAGATGCCCCGCATTTGTTCCTCATATGTGTGGTTGTGGAATCTTTTTGCTGGACCTCCACCAGTGCGATTTGCAGCTTTACACTCTGCAGATAATTTCTTCTTTCATTTTCTCTTAATGTCCGAAAAACTTTTTGGGCAACTCACTTTCTGAACAATGGTAGGGCCCCACCGCATTAACACTGTTCACCACCTGTGTCCAGAGTTGACGTTTTCGGGTGTAAGATGTTGCTGCAGCTTGGTCACCAATGACTTCATCAAAAATGGGCAGAGTTGCCTCTACCAGGGCACAGTTCTCCTGGTGGCTAAACTGGATATTCCGTCTGCTTTTAGGTTTTTTTTGGGTGCAACACCCGCAACTTCACCACTGTCGTGTCATCAGCGGTGCCAGCGGGTTGCTCAGATGGTGCATGATTAGACATGATGAAACTAAGGATTAAGTAAATGACACAAATGCAATATCACACTCACCATGTTCAATACTCTGTGTACTAAATTCTCACTACATGATGTGATAATATTGTCTAAGAAAGTTTGTACTTTGACTTTAAATGTATTTTGTAATATGCAGTTTTCACATTAAAACTTTGCTTTAAAAACATAAATGCTGATTTTGTATGGATAATTTCACATGAAATGTGTGTGTGGTAAACCATGTTGCTTATAATGTTAGTGCTAAACAAACATTTATAACATGCATAAAATATGTAGAAATTTGAATTTATATAATCAACTTTGTAGGGGTTAAATGTAGAATCAGTGCAAAAATAAACATAATTCTCATGAAGATTAGATAAATAACATGAACTTACATTGCCTAATGTTGGTACAAAAATGAACAATGGCTTCACAAGCAGGGAAATCCAAAAAACCCTCTCTCTCTCAATCAAAATGGAGGCCAAAAAAACTTTATATACATTTTCTGCAGCGCCATCTCGTGGGACTTGTTTAAAACGCAACGATTATGCTAAAAATCCCAGGATTTGAAAGAAAACATATAGAGGTTGAAATTAACATTAGAAAGATATAAGTTGTGGTGATCTTAAAGCAATGATCGCCGCGCTTTTTGGGAAAGGAAATCAACGGGTATCGAAGGCACTTTTAAATTGCTTAGCAAAAATGCAGTATAGTAAATAGGATGAATTTCTGTAAAGATACGACCAAAAATCGCGGCGATGACTGTCCTGTCGATAGCAAAACGATTTTAAAAAACGACGTTTGTAAATGAGCCTAAAGTGTCATAAACCTAAGTCAACTCTTATACTAATATATCACTGCTAGGAACAGAAGGCAATTGTGTGGTTTTTATTTAATTCTGTAGCTATGTAAATGTGATTTCTCTGCCTAATGCGGACACATAATTTCCACTCACCAGGAGCTTAATCTGGTTGGTTACTGCTGCATTATATAGCTACCAGTTTTACTCTACTGCAGTTAATTAGAGCTGCTGCTTCTGCCTGTGTTAAGTTGGCCATACAGGGATCCATATTCCGATTTCCGTTGTGCTCTGATTCCCAACTGCAGTGTTAGCGGAGGTCTGGATTCGGTTCCTAGTTTTTATATTCTAATCATTGGGTGAAGCAAAGAGCAATATATAAAACCATGGGCTAGATTTACTAAGCTGCGGAAAAAGAAAAGTGGAGATGATGCCCATAGCAACCAATCAGATTCTAGCTAACATTCTCTAGTATGCAATAGGAAAATGTGAGCTATACTCTTATTGGCTGCTATGGGCAACATCTCCACTTTTCCTTTTCCGTAGCTTAGTACATCTAGCCCCATGTCTTTAAATTATTGTTTCCTTTATCTTACTAAAGTGGTTCATTTTTTGCTTATTTTCGTGCACATGTAAAATTAATGACATAAATAATTGTCTACAGAAGGAGAAACGCTACATGTAGCAATTAATTAAAGCTTTGTGATACATTGACCCTGAACTGTAGTAGTAATAATAATGTACATAATAGACAGGACCCTTCCAACAGGTACATAATGTCCTGCTCAGACTTCCTGTTAAATTGTGATTTCTCTTAGCTGTACTGCATTAATATAAATAATAAAAGGGTGTTTCATTTAACATCAATTAATTCATTACAGTAACTACAACACATAAATAAGTTGGAAGCGCGACCGTAGAACATTTTGTACTCGCTGTTAGACGTCATGCTGAATCCCCTGTATTTTTGTATTTTGGACGTGTTTTGTTAGATTGAAAGCAGTTTTATATTGTATTACGTCTTCTTGAAGGTGGACTAGCGGATAAAATGTTTGTAAATGCATGAAGATTATGTTAAATGAAAAGATAATTGTCCTTATTATTTCTATCCATGATTGTTGTAATATTGATATCCATGATTGTTGGTTTTTAATATGATAGTGATCTTTGTAAGTGTCTGGATAGAAACTAGATACAAGCTATTTTAACACACAGGTTTTTAGTGCCAGCTGGCATGCAAGCCCTTAGTTGAATGCCAAGGTATAGGACTTGAATTGCAGTTTACCTTCCATAGTGAGTATACTGTAACTGTGCAGGCATCCTACAGCTGTGAGATTGGCAGCTGACAGTAGGTGTGCGGGAGCAGTTGGTTCTCCCCCAATTTGGATACAGCAGGTAAGAGACTGTAGCAATTATGAAATTGGCACACACTTATTGTTTATCCACTACAATATTCCTACTGGACTTTATTAAAATACCATCTGTTCAAACAATGAACCAAACTGAATCTAAAAAGAGCAAATGGGTAAAGGTTCGGTTAGATATATTTAAACAATTGGTGTTTACATTAAAGAGAATGCATACATTTATTTGAAATGATTATTTGTGAACAGTGAGAATGTCTTAATGACAATTACAGTTTACAATACAATTTACAATGAGGAAAACAGTCAGTTGTTTATAAGAGTACATTCCTACTCTCTCTTCCCCCACATGCATTCCTTTTCCAGTTGCTTTTAATATGCTTCTCCTCTTAGTAGAAACAATTCTATAGTATTGTATTAAATTCAATTGTCTTTATCATTCTTTATATACTTAATTCTCCAATTGTAAAGAGTACTTTTATTTCATAGGGATCAATGATCACTATGGGCCGTATTCACATCTAAGAAGCTTCTGCTTCTTAGGCGTGTAGGTTAACGAAATGACCTACTACGCATGCATAGTAGGTCACTTACACAATCTACGTACCAGGTAGGTAGGTAGCCTCTTTTCTAAGTATTTTATCATTTTTCTCTTAGTGAGCAGAGGGGAAGCACAACCCTTTTCTTCTTAGTTCCGTACGATGCTAGGTACGCTAGTGTTGTGTGCGTAATTAGCCTGACGTTAATAACTCTGGACCCGGTTCATGGTCCCAACTTGTTAGCAGATAGTTAGAAATCCATTTTTTAAGTTCCAAAATTAGATGTCTGTGAAAGCAATGGAGAGGAGATATAGTTTTGTTTTCTCTCTCCACATGAAGGCATCTTATAGTGGCAATATACATTTTATCAATGCTGTCTACGGTCCCTCTTTTATCTCCATATACGGTATACCAAAAAACAAAAGGGGAAAACTTACATAGTATAGATAATTAAAATTACATCTATCAATTACACTAAAAGACATTAAAGCACTTAAAAATAATAAACAGAGAAAGACTCCCCAGATCGGTGTTGTCGGCCATGTACCAGATGTTAGAAAGTTCTTTTCAGTGTACAAGATGGCAAAACCTAAAAAAACAAAGAGATAGGTCTGTCTCCACTCTGTGTTAAACGCATTAATCGCACCTTAATAGTAGACAGGCTGCTACTGTTTAATATTCTGATTGGAGCGCCATTACACTTAATATTTTCTATGCTGTATTAAACCTCTAAGCCTAATCACATCCATATGCATGTTTCAAAAGGTATGATTTGCATTACTACCATCCAGAGTTGCTACTGTCAAAACTCTGATTAGCGCATATACATTTTTAATAATTTGTGTGAGAATGATCTGATTCAGAGTTGCACTTACATCTTTATTTAAGTGCAACTTTAGACTTGAGCGATACCTTTTTGAACTACATATAAAGCTATGCAAATAAGGCAAATAAATAAATTGTATAAGGAGATTTAGAATAAAGAGGTGAATTTTCTTAGCTCAACTCTAATTTACAGATTAAATATAAAGCTATGCAGTATGTGAGTTCTATGTGTAAAAGTAAAATATTTTCTCTGCATGCAGAATAAATTCAAATTAATCAGCACCCCTCACATTGCAAGACGGTTTAGCCGAGCTGTACACTTGCACCTGTTTTGCCCTTACTCCCAAACTCAGAATCAGCTCCTATGGGCCTGATCCAGACATACGCCTGCCGTCACTAGGACGGCGGGCGTAAGCGTAAGATCGGCTGAAAAGCCGATCTGCGCATGCGCCGATGTTGCAGATGTTGCCCGGCGTAGCTACGATCGGGCGTCCGTAGGAACAGTGTAGGGACGCTGGAGGGGGCGTCCCCCTAGCGTCCCTACGTTAAGGTTAGTGCCGGTGGGCGGGGGGGAAGTAGTATAATGAGGGAGGGAGGGCTTAGCGGTAGTACGCTCGTGTGCAAGCGTATTACCCATTGCTTACCCCGGCTGAAGTTAGGGTAGCCTTCAGCAGGCGTAAGCTTTGGGAAATACGCCCGCACAGGGGGAGTGTCGGGGAGAGTGGACGCCGATACGCTGTGCTTTAGTAAGCACAG